>JASDQU010101206.1:246429-257110 GCA_032191745.1 Picea mariana | reverse complement strand
ATGGGCCTTTACACAAGAGGATTTTCAAAGAGTTGTTCAGCAGTTTTTTTGGCAAAGAAAGGATATGAGTTAGCCTGATGCCAGGTAAGCATGTGTGGTGAAATTTAGGGTTATAACAATGGGGCATGATTACATCATCATGGAAATAGACTACTTCACTAAGTCAGTCGAAGCTATGCCGACATTTAGCAATGACAGGGAAACGATTGTGCTTTTCATTTTTAATTATATTGTAGCTAGGTTTGGTATTTTGAAGGAGATTGTCATAGACCATGGCAGTCACTTCCAGAATAATATGATGACTAAGTTAACATCAAAACTTGGGTTTAAGCAAGAAAATTTGTCACCCTACTATCCACGGGAGAATGGTCAGGTGGAGGCTATTAATAAGTCTCGCAAGACTATTCTCCAACGGAAGATCAATTTGGCCAAGTAAAATTCACATTTGATGTTGTACTCGACACTTTGGGAGTATCGAACCTCAATCAAGACTGCTACCAGTTTCTCTCCTTTTCAAATATTTTATGGGTTGGAGGCAGTCTTTCCCATAGAGTGCCAGATTCCCTCTCCTAAGTTGGCAATGGAATTGTTTCCAACCACAACTACACTTGAAGAGTGTATCCTCTATCTAGAGCAGCATCGAGATGCAAACTTAGCCAACAAGACTCATAGAAAACGTTTCTAGTGTCAATATGATCGGTCGGTCCACCCTAGATTTTTCTCCAAAGGTGATCTTGTATTGGTCTATGACCAATATAAATATCCCTTGGGAGAAGGAAAATTCAAACCCATTTGGTTCAGACCATTTGTTGTTAAGAAAGTATTCGAAAAAGGTTCTTATCAACTGGTTGACTTCGAAGGTAATTCTTTGTCTGAGCCTAGAAATGGGCTCTACCTTAAGAATTATTACACTTAGGTTTGTTACCTGAGTGTGACTTCTTATATATAATGTATAGTTTTATTTATACAGTTTAGTATATTTTTGGTCTATGGACATGTAGTTTATTATGTTTTTTCACTGTGGAATATGTCAAGTGAATATGAGGTTTATTTTGGGTTCGTAGATGGTGCTAGCCGACACTTTCGGAGGCTTTATTCTGTATCTTGGGTGATCTTCATTCCCACTATTTAGTTGATATCTTTGGGAGGTGTCTGTCTAGGAGAAGCAACCAATAATGTTGTTGATTACAGTGATGTAATAGAACTACTACATGATGCATTGTCACATGGTATTTCTCACCTATAGGTTCATCTAGATGCTCAACTGGTTGTGTCACAGTTAAATGGAGTGTACCGCATCTACGATCCCATCCTTCACCTATGATTCCTTATGATACATCTCTTAGAACATTGTTTTGATTATATCACTTATATTCATGTTCCTAGGAGATCTAATCAACTAACTAATGCATTGGCTAATCATGTATTAGATTGACATCTTGAACACACATAAAAATAAAATCACACAGATACACCCACATGTAAATACATTTGTACAAAAATGATTACTCCATAAGGAAAAAAAGGTGTATATATATAATATGTCAAAAATAATGTCACAATACAACAATGTGGGCCATGGGCCTCAAAAGTGTCAATAACACACCATCGATATTATCTCTTCGATACATATAGGAGATACAAAAAGAGTTCCCTCACCATGCATAATGTCCAACTCTACTCTAAGCTTTAGGCATATTGGAATTGGTATAATAGATGAAGGCATTGGCTAGACATCAGGATAGTTGGACCCATGCTCTGGGTACTCCTACTATGTGAGTCTGCATGGATGGCGATAGATCCTTGATATTTTCCATGGGCACACTACGTGTGAGGGATGCCATGATCCTCTCTACCCGCCTTAGGACCCTCTCATCCTCTGTTGATGAGGGCCCTACCTCTGTTGTGATTCCTCCCGAATTCTCTCACGAATGATGTCGGGTATGAAGGAAGTCTATTGGTTGTACTAGCCACACATCTATACATAACAGGTTGGAAGTTAGTATTGTGATGTTACAAAAAACATGTTTTCTTTTCTTCTATAAAATTGAAAATTGAAACTTTAAAAATTCAAAAATATAAGTAAGTAACTATGTCGCCACATGTTGCACCAGGGGGCATAGGCACATCTGGGTCCCTCAGGAAACTTATACCCACATATGGGTAGTATTCAATGGATGGAATATGGCATTTCCACCACTCAAAGAGCTTCTCATTGTATGTCTCACGTACTCTTCCTCCTCCCTTGAATGACATCAAAGCATCCCATCTGAACAATGCTGGAAAGGAGTCTATGTGACCTCGCACACCCTCCCTAGGACTCATCCCTGGCACTCTTTCAAAGAAGAATGTGCATAGAACTGTTCCAAATCCGAAGTTCCTCCTCTGTCTCAAATTACACTCAGTCAATTGGATTTTCATGTAATTGAGCATCATGGTGCTCTAATTGAAGATAACTGGCTACAAACATTGCACAACGCAATGCATATGGGCCCATGAATCTTGCTGTAGAGCAGGGAACCCTGTCATCTTCCCAATCATGTACAATACCACCCTCAAGCTTAGATTCTTGATTTCCTGTATCGACACTTGAGACCCGACATTCTTTATTTTGGCCTCACAATACATATCTATGCAGTGGGGTATATGGTATGGCCTGGGAGGGACTGTATCCAAGTTAATTGGTTCTCCCCTCCTAGAGAGACCGTTCAAGAAGTATAGGTCTTCAATGGTGGGTGTGAGTGACTGACCCTCTATCATAAAATCCTATGCACCTGGATTCCATTATTCTACCAGATTATTTAATAGTCGTGGTTGAGCTCTCATAAGGGGACATTGGAAATATTTCCATAACCTGCATTGTTTTAAGGCTTCCACTGCCACTGGTTTGTAGTCAACCATTTAATCAACATCCTCATGTTCTCTTTCCCTCCATTGAACATACATCATGAGTCATGTCAAACATTTTTTGAGTTAGTGCTTCTCTTTTTTCAAACTTTTGAAGCATGTACGTGCCCTTTTTTGGTATAAACCACGTATGTACGCTTGCTGATAATATCTCAGCTAGTGTACATATGCACGCTGACTATGAAAAGTGCACGTACACGCACATTCTAGCCAAATTTTTAGAGCGTGCGGCCCCCAAATCCACTTAAAGAATAAAATGAATGAATGAAATTGCAGGAAAAAGGAAAAACTACTTACTTGGCCCAAGAGTGAGTTGATTTCATCCATTGATGCTCTCGAAATTTCGATTTGAAGGAAGATGGTTTTTTTTTTTTTGACAATTTTCAAAGTGTAATGGTGAAAATGACTCTTTTTTCTCCTATTTATAGATTTTTGAGCTAGTTTTCACCTACTTTGACCCTGATTTTTTCTCTTTTTGTCACGTGATGGATGTTATGATTCTTCTTGGTGATCTTTTGGTCCTTTAAACTTATTGTTCCTTTGGATTTGGTATTGTTTGATGAATGGGTACTACTTTTTCGATCTTGTGATGAAGTTGTGATTTCTCCATTTTCATTTAGGATAGGTTTTCACCACCTTGCATTTTTCATTCTATTGATGATTTATGCTTTTCCATAGGATCAACCCCACTGAAGTGCAACATAGAACCTTCTATGTTGCTTTAGAAGTGTCGTAATTAGGTGGTAGAGCCTTTCCCTCCATGGATTCCCTAGATAGATCCTTGTCTTGCATTTCAACATCCATGCTGTGAGTTTCCTATAGGCTTGGGAGTCCTTTTAGTCCCGCCATGACTGTGTGTTGAAGCCTCATTCCTCTTCATATTTTTCTGGCCTATACCCTAGGGACTCCCTAAGAGCATGGTTTGTTGTCTTTCAAGCTCACTTAAAATTTGAAAGCGACATATAACGATTATTATTTATCCTTTTCGGTCTCGTTCATATTACTTAAGAAATGGAGGCCCCCTGAAATCTTCTAATTTATTCCCTTTTTGAACTCTCTAAAATTGAAAATATTGTCGAGTGATCTTGTTTCCCTTCATGCTCATCAAACTAAAATTTCAAGGCACATATGTTCGGTGATAGTTTACCCATTTTTCGGTCTGAATGGATATTTCTACAAAAAAGGTATGCCCTGGGAGCTACGATTCCCTAGGAGAGTATTCTCATGCATAAGTTTAAACCTTTTTCGGGCCTGAGGGACTAAATTTGTGAAAAATGACCATTCTCCCTGGTTTTGGTTTATCTCTTTTTCTGGCCTTGGAGATTATTTACAAAAAAGGAAACCCCTTGGAGTCTTCTTTAAACCCTTTTCAGAATCTGTAAACAAGAAAAGATATCTGAGTGACCTTCTTCCTTTCACACTCGTTAATTGATACAGAAGGAATATCTATTTGGAATAATTTTAACTCTTTTTCCGACCAATATATTACCTAGGAAAAAGGTATGCCCCAGGAGACATGTCTCACCAGGAGAGTTCTCCTAAGTTATGTTTTATACTTTTTCAGGCTCAAGGGACTAAATTATGAAAAAGGTGGTGAGTCCATAGCTAATCTCTTTTCAGACTCCTTAAAATTGAAAATATAGCTGAGTGATCTTGTCTCTGTCACACTCGTTAAAATGGTTTTGAAGAGACGTCCTTTTGGTATAAGTTTAAAACTTTTTCGGATGAAAAAGGAATACTTTGGCCCTAGTGACTAGAAGAGTTATCCTTGGTACGATTTTTTTATTTTTAGTACCCTAGAGACTAACCTTACGAAAAATATCACTGTTCAGTCTTCTTTTAGTGTTTTTCAAACTCTCTAAAAGTGAAAAGTCACTGAGCTTACCTTCTCTGGGCTCATAAAAAATTACATGGAAGGAGTCTTGTTGTGTCATTCTGTAATCACATCGCATGTATCATCCTTATGTCTCTGGCCTAATGTCAGCTTCATGTTTATATTACTAAACCTTTAGATAATTCCTTAGGCGAAAGCCTTGTATCACGTTTTTCCCTTGCAATCTAAAACCTTGACCCATGGAGGAATTTTCCCGAGTGTCCTTATCCTACACATGTCTCCTTTCACTGAGCATTAGTATGTTCCATGTGCTTGGAACTAGTTTTTTTTCCCACGACACTCATTCCTCCTTTTAATGTATCATTGTTTTATTATTTTTCAAGCTCGTTAAATACGTGAAAAAGACAAAAAAATCAAATATTCCAAAAAGAGGGGACTAGGAAACATTATTTTTTTTGGCAACAATTTAGTCACCCTTGGACAGAGCACATCCTTTTGTTTGTTCTGCAAGCATTGGGATATAGTATGGCCTTAGGAATATTTTCTCGTTACATAGAGTTGTGTCCTCCTCTATTTGGTTACTCTTCCAAACACATGGAAAGTTTGTGGTGCCTCCTGTGCCACAAAATTATGTCAATAACATGTTTCCTGAGTCTTTTCATCTGTCGTTCTCTTGTCCAAGGGGAAGTATTGTAGCTTGAGTCTTCAATTCTTCCATAAATATCTTGACCTTCATGATTTGACCATCCTGAAATTATTGTCAAGTTCACATTCAGAATCAATGAAGTTTTATGCCTGATGATTGAGATCCTCCAGTCTTTCCAAAATGACATGTCAAATACCTCAGAGTAGTGAGTATTGAACTCCTATTGTACTCCTACTTGAGTTTTGAAGATCTTGAAGTTGTTTCTTGAGCTATGAAGTTATCATCTCCAACCATGGGCATTGATGCCTCCTGAAGATTCCTATGGAATTATATATCTTCTAATGATTTTGAGATGTAGATCTGTTGTGTATTGTTCGCAGATACACTTTATATTGGAATACACATTAGTTATGTAGTTATGATTAATATATATATGACATGGGTCTGCAGTGTAATTGATTGGCATCCATGCATAGTTTATCCCAAGCATGGGAATGCCTGCCCCAATGATTATTATTATCTTATTGCAGATGATGCGCTCACAAATACTCTCTTGGGTTTACTTGACTCTAGTGATTTCCCACTTTATTAAAGATTTTTTAATGAATTTTGGCCATCAGCAGCTCTTCTTACCTCACACATTAGGGGGCATCTATTATAACTCAAAATTCCACTTCTATGCATCCTTGATGTTAGCCTACTCATTCATACATCTACCAACCCATTTTGATGGATTTTTTCTCAAAAAACAATTTTTTTCTTGGCATACGTGCCCTATTATATAGGAAGATCACATACATACGCTAGTTGCATACCTGAAATCTTGCATACATACACTTGCTACACTACTGAAAGAATGTGTGTACTTCAAAATGTGACAAAAAAAATATAAAATCTACTCTTTCCGACAGATTTTATGAGCTATCTTAGGTTTTCCTACCATATTACTTCTTGTAGCCCTTTTGGAAACAAATTAACCATCTTTTTCTCATATAAAAAGGGCCCTAGGGGGGTCATTTGGATATATCAAACTAGAGGCAAGAGAACTCTGCCAAATTTTCTCCTTTGTTCCCCAAGCCTTTTGCATTTTTCTCTGAGTTTTATCCTCAACATTCCCTTCCATACATCTTCCTTATACCATCCATCCTTCTACCCTTGTATTGGCATGTTGGTGGTGAATATTGTATTGGGAATAATGCACTTGGAGACACAATAGAGGAATCTAGGCGAGGTTTGTGGAGCGACGCCAACAAATTTCAAGTTGTAACCTCCAATTTTGTTATTAATAAAAGAGGTAAGTTCTTTTCCCAGATCCTATGTCTATGTGTTTTTGTTTATGAATCTTTTTATGAATAACTAACTCTTTATGTAATATTGATAATTAAGCATATGTTTTCCTAGTTTGTTTTGTAAGTAATGTTTCAAGCCAGCTTTGGGAGGAGGCCTGCAGTCTTGGAAAGGACATCAATTGGAAGGGATTGACATCAGTCGTAAGAACTTAAGGTCCACATTTCTATATTATTTCTCTTCCCTTAATTATCATGAGGTTGTGTGTGGTTTGGGGTAGAAAATAACCTTTTTCGTCTTTTAGGGTGTCAAGGCTCTTCCTAGTCACCAGACCCAAATTAGTGGGATTTTCCCCATAGCACCAGTATCTCTTCTTCTCTCCTATATGATTGTTGGGTGTGTTCCTATCCCTTCTGGGTCATGTGAGGAAGTACTCCATTGCTGAGTTGATACTTGAATAAGTTCAGTGGAGGAACTCAGGAGTTGGTTTCAAGGTAGTGTTGTCAATCATAATTAGGTTGTATCCCACCTATTCATGCTAATTAATAAAAGAGTTCTCTTTCCCTCCAATCTAAGTGCAATTGTGTTTTAACTAGTTATTATATGTTGAATTTTATTTACATATATAGATTTACATATTGCATTTATAATTTAATTTGATAACTACCTTGTTGCAGTATCTACTTGGTTTCTTATGCAGGCTGGTAGAGACTAATACCTAGAGCAAGTCAAAGGTTGAGATAGAGGATCTTGATCAAATGTTGTGATACAAGGTACAAGATCCTTCTTTATCTCTTCTAAGAAATCATTTCTTTATTGATTTGTATGTTGGAGTGTAGGTTTAGAATTTTAGATACGGTTATGATCTATTGTGACATATACCCAAGGTCATAGGGTAGAAAACCCCATAACAGAATTGGCGACCATACTAGGGAAAATTTTCTCCTAGTTTGGGTCGGTTTAAGGGATCTTGTGATTTCTTGTTTTTTTGTTTTTTGGCTTGTTGTCAAAGAATTTACTATCTCAAAAATCTTTTCTAGTTTCTATAATCTTCCTTCTTATTTGCAATTTCTCTTCTTTGAGTTTTTTCTAAGGTGTAAGTGCTTTGGCTTTCTATGAACCATGTATATACATGATTCACTTCAGTTTCAGTCATGTACATACACTATTCATAGTCACATACACTTCTGAAAATTTTCTTTGGGGCGCTTTTCTAATTTTTGGGATGGTTATTCAACATTTCCTTAACCTTCTTTGATTGGTTTTTGTCTTTGAATGTTATATCAAGTCTATGTAAACTTGAAAATTTGATTAAAATGTATTTCTCATTGATTGGTAAATATTTTTTATATGAGGTTTTTAGGTGGGTTGAAAGGTTAGTCTTGAGTGGTTGGACTATATTTCTAGTTAATTGTTGTGTTGATCTTGGACTGTCTTCTTTCCTCCTTTTTACCTTCTTTCCTTTGTTCACTAAAATAAAATACAAAATTGCATTGTAGTTTCATTATATCTCTTTTTAGTAACAAACAAGAAAAAATATCTTGGTTTATGTTTGTTTCTTCTCTTGTTCCCTTGCCTCTTAAGTTTTTTCAAGAAAAGAACATATTTTCTAGCACTCGGGTCTTTTATGCATTATTCTTTTTTTGAAAAAGTTGTTGATTTCAGTTTTGAGTAGCCTTTTATAAAAATAAAAAAATCTTGTTTGAAAAGTTCCTTTATACCCTATTTTAATTTAGCCTAGGGTGATAGTGTATTTTTCATTGGAATTCAAAAGAAAAGACCATTTTAGGCTTGCATTTCAAAGTAATCTTAGATCTTCATACAAACAAAAGTATATATTTTTTCCATTTTGAAAAGCTCGTAAAATAAGTGTATTGAACCTTTTACTTTGAAGGACACGTTTGTTTAATAATCACAATGTTATTAAAGATTTATCTTCTTGATTCATACAAACAACATGAGTTTCAATTCCATATCCTTTTAGTAAAAAACAACAGCTAAAATAACCACTAAATTTAAAATTTACTAGACTTTGTTTCTAGGGTTCACAAACAAGTTTAGGGTTAGGGCCTTGGATTAGGATTGGAGAGATAACTCTCCAAGGATGGTAGAAAAAATAGGAGTCTGAGATAGGGAGAGTTAAAATCCAATTTTCATATAGGCATAACCGGGATCCTCCTCTAACACAGGAGATAAACATGATGTCGCGTGAGGAAGAGTAGAGGAGATAACCCCTCCAAAAATCTACCAAGCATAGCAGATTGAGATTAATGGGGGATTTTTTCCTGAAGTGACATTGAATCATATAGTGTCAGCCCTCTACGAGTTTCTAACTCAGTTGAATTTTTCCTAAAGTGATATTATCTCTCTTGGCATCAGTCCTCTGGAAGCTTCATACTTAGTTTGAGATTTTTTGAAGTGACACTGTCCCTTTTGTAGACAAGGCTATGGAAGAGCTTCAGACTCAATTATCCTTCCCATACGCTCCATCCCTAATTTAAAATGCACCCCTCAGACACTGATTGTGAGTTGGTATCCATAGTTTCTTTTCCTAGGTATCTCAAAGGTGACTGCGGAGGGTTTCTTATGGTACCTGAGGCAGACGTCGTATCACACTTTTCAGTACTTATGGAGGGTGCCCCATGAAGTGAGGGTACTTGCATCGGATAAGGATGGTTAGTGGAGGTTGGGTTAACTACTTCTCACCCCTTCATTCATCGTTCTTAATACTTTATCAACCCATGAAAGTATCTGGAAGGTCCCTTTCCTTTTTCATTTATTTGAACTCGGGACCTCATCCACCTAGGCTAAAGTTTTGAAAAAGGTTTTTTTATGTGATGTTTCTCTTAGGAATTTTTAGTGGAGTGATTCTTTGTATATTTGGACTTACGTTGTGTCTATTTCGCCGCATTTGGATCATTTATTCACAGTGGTCGACCAACTTCTCCTCTAATCAGGAAGGAAATTTAGTCTTTCTCTTCAAAGTGTGGAGCTACCTCCTACAAGGAGTGGTTTTTTATACCATCGCTTCACTAGTGTCAGTTTGTGAGAATTTTTTAGATGTGAAAAATCATGTAAGATACATACCTATGCATAAGAATGTCATGGACATAGTTCTTGAGGATACCAACCAAGGTACCCCTTTCAACGAGGGTTCTTGTGATTTGTTGTTCTTTGTAAATGTTGGTGCCTCCTTGATGGCCACTTTGAACATTCTTGGGTTGAATGTTGGGCTACCATTTTGGTTTTGGACCACTATGAATGTCCCGAGTGCTCTTGACGCTACTTAGATAAACACTTTATGTCATGCACATCGAATGGATGTTGACCCTATACCTTCTACATCCATGAATTCTACTTGTTATCCTTCTCCCTCTTTTGGTGAAAGTATAGCTACTGGTAACCAAAATTATAAAAGGAATAGGAAGAGGAAGAGTAAGAAGAGGAAGTTACCAACCTCTGCAATTCATGTTGGAGACGTGCCACCAACCTCTGTGAGTCAAACACTTCTAGTTATATTGTCCCAAAGTTGCCAACCTCTGTGAGTCATATTGGAGACCTGTGCCCGACCTCTGCAATTCATGCAGGGGGTAAGAAACCAGCCACTACAAGTCATGCTAGGAGAAAAATTCCAGACACTGCTAGTCATACTGGAATTAGTCTGTTAACCTCTACTAGTCATGTTGGAGCTCAGTCGCCAACCTCTGCAAGTCATGCTATGGGCACAAGTCCATTCAATGCGAGTCATACAAGAATTGAGTCAATAAAATCTATGAGTCGTGTTGAAGAAAAGAATCCAGTTGTTGCAATTCATGTTGGAGGCACGAGTCTAGTCAGTACTAGTCATACTACACAAACATCACCAACCTCTGCAAGTCAAGTTGGATATAAGCATCTAGCCACTGAAAGTCGTGCTAGGAGAATTCCTATTGTTGAGAAAACTAGACATATAGGATTTAATCCCAGGTTCCCTTGTAATATTTGCAAGGGAGATCACCTTACTCATT
>JASDQU010101206.1:203289-231566 GCA_032191745.1 Picea mariana | reverse complement strand
TCACACTCGTAAATTGGATTTGAAAAGACATCTATTTGGCACAAGTTTATCCCTTTTTCACACCAAGTAGACTAAAAGACATAAAAAAGGACATTTTTTGGCGTTAATTTGTGATTGCATCGCATGCCCTTGCTTCCAGTTTTGAGCCTATAGTCGGCTCTCGCTTTGCATTATAAACCATTTGCCTCGACATTTTTGCATCCTCAACCAAGCAAATCCTTGTTTATATCCTTCGCAATTTGACACCCTATACCTAAGAGGGAACATTCCCCCAATTTTCCATCTCCCACATGCATTTCCCTGCATTGAGCATAGGTACATTCCACTGTTGGAACTAGTTTTTCTTACTTGTGACACTCATTTCCTCCTATGTATCATAGAATTCATTTGTCTATGAAAAAACAAACAAATACGGGTGGGAAGGTAGTATTATCTTATGTTGGCATCAGTCGTGTAGCCTTTGAACAAAGCACAAAGTTATTGAGTCCATTCATCATCATAATTTTGGTATTAGCATGGACTTAGGAAGTTGAGCTCGTTACAGAGTCTTCTCTATCGAATGGTTACTCTTCCAATCCCTATAGAGAATTTCATTGATGCCTCCTACATCTCATTGTTTCATCATTGGTATTTTCTTTCAAAGTCCTCCATATATCTCATGCTCTTGTTCAAAGGAAGTCTATCAACTTGTGTCAGCCACTCCTCGGAACTCTTGACTTTGCATGTCGTCCATACCCTTAGTTTGTCTCAGAATCACATGATATTGTAGTATTATCATGCACATTGGCCCTACTTTCATCATTGTTAGGTAACCTTGAACCCAACAGTCGACACTTCATCATTGGTCGTTGACTGGGTGGTTTCCCTTGTGTTCGACAACAAGACATCTATTCACACATTGGAATTCATGTAGTGTCTTGGATTCCATTAGCCTTATTGGTGGTTTCCTCTCCTTTGTCAGCATTTTTCATCATTGGTTGTTATTCAGAGGGTCTTTTTCGTGTGCCTCTTGCACTTGGCACATGAAAAAGATGCACAGGGACATTGGTTCATGAACATGTTCTTCATCTGATTTCCACCAAATCATTAAGATCCTTCTTTGTACCTCATGTTAACTGATGAGAGATGCCTTAATGATCTCCTTTCACCAGGTCTCTTTCCATTGACTTCAACTCATTTATTTTGGAAATGTGACCTAGAATCTTATGAGTACCTTGAGGCTTGCAGTCATCAGTGGCATGCTCTCTCACCATTGACAATTGGGAATACATCAATGTCTCCTGATCGATGGATTCTTCAGTTGTTTGACACCACCTTCTTTATTTACACTTGTAAGAATGTACTCGGTGCCTTGATACCTACTTTCATTATCGGTAGGTTGTCTCGTGTTTGTTAATGATATACCTCAATGACTGGTAATCAAACAATGTCTCATTGGGTTCTACCTCAACTCTTTTATTCACATGATGTAGACTTGCACCATTGGCAAATGGTGTAGAATACTTGAAGACATCACTATGTGGCCGCAGCTTTCCTGAGCTATTTCTTCCTTTTCATTGGACCGGTACCTATATGACTTCAGTGATCATGGGAGATCATATTGTACTCCATGGTATACAGATATATTCAGATTGGTTTTGAGACTGGTTCTACTAGGTCTTGTTCGTGACTATGACAACTATTGGCATGTAACCACATTTGTATTTGCCTATTCATGGCTATGGACACTTGTTTGGTATATTTTTCACATGGATATGCAATGTAATTTTATTGGCATTCATGTATGCAAAGTCAGTGAAAAATGTAATGAGCAATGAGTTCGCCCAGCTGGTCTCATACCACTCCACTTCTGGGTTATTTATAATGTATTTCGGCCATCGCAGATACTCCTCTGACCTCACACATTAGGGGGCATCTATTATAGCAAGATTTTCCTCATCCTATGAAATCTTGCACAGAGGGCCTTATTCCATTTCTCTATGCAGACTTATCTTCCCTGTTGATAAAATCTAGAGACAAAAATTAATATTTTTCCACATATACGCATCTTGCACACTATACAACATGTGTATACACAGGCTGCTCCACTATAGCCTGCGTACATCAGAATTTGTGCCATAATTGAAAATTAAATGTCAGGTTTCCATGTCATGACAGGAGATCTTTGATCCTTGGCCTTCCATATACTAGAAACGTTTTGACTTGGCCCTTCAGATCCATTTCGAAGGCTATAAATGGTCCAATTCTGAGCTATGGAAAAGTAGAAGAATTCAACTTTGAGAGCAAAGTTACTCTGGAGAAATTATTACTTCATATTGAGTCTACATCCCTTTTTCCTTTAAGTCTGAACACAGTGTTCAGCCCCCAAGATCTTCCCTTTTTGATGGAGAACCCCATTGTCTCCCTTCTATGAGCTTGCCTTTGGTGGAGGATTGAAGTGGTGGAGGCCCCGCTGGAAGGAACTTAGTATATCGGTTATGAACCATGTTGAAATGGAAGTCTGTAATATTTTTTCTTATGCTTATCATTTATTAATAGAAATACTCATTTCCCATCCAATTGATATCTTGCAAATATATGATTTATTATCCATGGGCGTATTTGTTATGTTTATTAATGGATTATGCTATCTAATGTGCTAACCTTTTACATTATCACCATATGCTTGCTTCGCTTGTTTGTTGAGAACTAGTTGCGGGTATATAGCTTTGGGTCAAGTGCTCAATGGTGGACTTCATTGAACATATGGACGACGTAGGCCTCTTTCTTATCTCGCTTACATATTGGTTTATATAGCATATGTTTGGGATAGAGTTGATTTCTGCAGTCATTTCCATATGTTGTGGTTTACCCTACCCATGGAGAGATTTTCCTTGTAACACCCTCCAAGTCCTGGGATGGTTTCCTCTGACTGGAATGATCTTTTTGAGTCTCATATTCCTTCTTTCACACATTTCTATATAAAGGTTAAATTTAATTCAGTGGTCGTTTACCATTGTATTGTAGACAAAGTATCCTCTACAAGTATTTTATCCTCCTCAGCTTGGAAAGCTTTGGGCTCTCCCAAGATTTTGTCAGCTACCAATGAGTTGTTGGACTTTGATAGAAGACCTAGTGAATGTTTAGGGATTCTTCGTCAGTTTCCTATCACATTAGGTGGAAAGTTTGTCCTAGTCGATTCGTTAGTTGTTTCAATCCCTTTATATTTCAATATGCTTCTCGGGCAGGATTATGTTTATTCTACGAATGTTTTGGTGTCTACACTTTTTCCATGTGATGCATTTCCATTAAAATGGAAGCAATGTCACTATTGATAAAATTTCATCTGATAATCACCATCCTATTTCATCTTTAGCTCAGGTTTCCCCTTTATATGTTCCTAGTATTCGAGTAGACTCTACTCCGTCATAGGTGAATTATGTGGCATTATATGCTCGGTGTTCAATTGCTTCTGAGAAAGGATCTTTACAGTCATGGTATCCTTCTTGAAACAAGGTATCAACAATGGATTAGGTGTTTTATCCAATAGGATCTTGTAAGCATTTTTTTCCCCTTTTGGCCCAAGTGATATAGAATTTCCTCTGGAGTCTGATCTTACTATTTTTAAGACCTCGAGCCCTAGTTTTTGTGTGTTGTCGAGCCCTAGTTTCATGGATGTTGAGTTGACTTAAAATGAGTCTATCCTTGAATATATGATTATGTATCCTCAACCTCTTCGTGAATTGGAATTTTTACAAGTTGGTTACCAAAGAAACCTTTAGCCTAAGCCTTGCAATGGGCTCTACCTTGAGAAATACTATGCATAATCCATAAGGCTATGCATTGCTCTATACATATTGTACTTTTAGAGTTTCTTGTTTCCAAGTCTCGTATCCCATAGCACTTGTTTTTATCATAGGTTTCTATATTGGACTTATTAACTTCTGGGTGAGTGTTTGGTCTTATTTATAGGACTTTGAAGAAATTTTTCTTTGGTACTTTGAAGACATGTAATGATCTCAAAACTGGCATATAGGTTATATTTTTCCCCTTCATGCATTTTTTGCATTATTCATTTCTTGTTTCATTTTTCCTCAGGTTTTTGTTGTGGTCACAACAACCCCCTTTACTTTCGATTTTACAAGAAAAGAGAAAGGCCCCCCTTACTAAAATTTCAAACCTATTGCCTAATCCGCTACTACTTGAACCTAATGCTATTTCTTTTCCTATGTTGAGGGAGTTGGGGTTTTGGTATTGATTGATGATTTTTTTATGAAGGTTAATTATCTCTATTTGATATTAAGATTTCAAATGTCTTAATGATTTTTATTTCACCTATGATGTTTCGTCGACATTTGTGTGTCATAATTAACACATATTCATATCTCTAACAGAATCAAAAGTTCTTGATTACCTTATGTGGTTGTAAGGTTCGATGATCTAGTGCATTCCTTGAATGAGTTTGATGTTGGTTATTAATAATTTTTTTGAATTACTTATTCAAAGTATGCAAAATATTTCTAGCATGTGGTTCCTAACATCTTCATCCTTATACTCTCATATATTGAACAACTCTTAACTTAAATCATGAGGTCACTAATGTGTTCTATGTGTCAAAGTTTAGGTACATGAAACCATCATATTAGCTATGTAATTCAGATCATAGATGATTTCTTTCGAGAAACCTCTCCTCTTCATTATCTTTATTTTCAATACTTATTCATGAGTTTTCTTAAAGGAAAGGAAATATAATGTTTCTTATGTAATGGAAAATGTCCTCTTAATTGCATAACTAATTTCATCTCTTTCTGTGGTTGTAGCAAAAGGTTGGAATTATATCCTTTCTCCATGATTTCTCCAACCTTGAGATGCATGTGGGGGAATCCCTTGATCTCCTTCCATTTTGTCCTTCCCTTTCTTTGAAATCCTAGACCCAAGGGCTATTGATTTATACCCTTCTTTTATTCTATTTTTTTCCTTAAACAAACCTCATGGTTGGATTCTTCTCAATGAGATATTTCCAGCCACTCTAACCATACTGAAATCTGAGTCCCAGGTCAAACGTTATGGCCTCCCAAAGTTTCTTAATCCAAAATCACATTTTCTTCCCACCTCCACATGGAATCCACATGGCTCACTCTCTCCTATGTCATATGATGTGGCACTGGTGCTAATTTGGCACCCACTACATTTCCCCATCATCGTCAGGACTTATGCTAGCTCTTATATCATTTTCTTGACCACTTCTCCCAATGTTGACATCCTAGAATTATCATCATCAGAACTCCACTGCTCCCCAACACTTGGACTCTCTAATCCCATCCCTCGACGATGATGCCACCTATCCTCTTTCATCATCGGAGCTCCATTCTCTCTTGTATTTCAATCACTCTGACTCCATTCCATGATGACGACAGATCCAACAACTCTCAAACAATGATAATCAATATCCCTTATCCCATCAATGTCACAAAGTTGGCCGACAGTTAACTCCCCTTTGCTTCCTCAACTGCCACACTAACATCCTGGTCACTCTGACTTCCTAACTAGCCTCCTTTTCATCCTAACTAACTTGTCACAAATCCACTTCTTCTTCGATAGATCGATGACTCTCATTTCTTCACGACCACACTCCGACCAATGACCGATATTATCCCTCAAAATAATTTTCATCGGATTCCACCCCCCTCTGAACCACAACTCGCTCTGACCAACCTCCTTCAACATATGGCTAATATCTCTCAGCCTATAGGTCTGATGGATAGGATTTAAGATGAAATTACAAAGGGAATCCTCGCCCAACAAGACCCTTTCTCATCCCATCAACCCATAACTCTTCTCCACGACATATTATGAACACGTCAACTACCATGTTGGCCAACCCCTCATCATCATGATGTTGTTACGAGGAAAATCTCTCTATGGATAGGGGAAAAAAAAACAGACGGAATGACACCCATAAATCAACTCTAATCTCAAGTATGCTATATAAATGAAATGTTAACAAGAGAAATATATAATCCTACCTCATCCATACGTCTGAAGAAGACCACCATTGAACACACGACCCAAATCTTTACACCTACAACTTGTCTTCAACAACCAGGATACAGAAGAAGGTGGTAATGATATATAATGTTAGCATATAAATTATCATAATCCATTAACATACATAACAAATATGCCCATGGAAAGAACTAAAAATATTTTCAAGATATCAATTGGACAAGAAGAGAGTATTTCTATTAATGTAATCAACAAAATTACATAGGTGAAAAAATTTTGTAATGCCACATATCGAAACCGAGAAACTAATTCCCTCCAGCTAGGCCTCCACCACTTCAATCCTCCACCAAGGCAAGCTCACATGTAGGATTCAATGAAGTTCTTCATCACAAGATAGGAAGAGCTTGGGGGATGAACACAAGAAGTTCAAACTTTCAAGGATAAAGGGATGCAAACTCAATTGAGGTGAAAATTCTCCAAAGTATCTTTTCTCTCAATATGATGATGATAATTTTATTTAAGGCTTGGATATGGCTCAATTTATAGCCTCCAAATGGAATTGAAGGGTTGAGTCAGAGCGTTTCCAGTATATGGAAGGTCAAGGATCATGGATCTCATGACATAGCATGGAAACCCAACGCATTTTTTATTTTTTGAGTACCAAACCTGATGTATGTGTGATGTAATGGAGCATTCTGTGTATGTACGTGAGTTGTCTAAATGGGAGGTCGCATACATGGGAAAAAATGTGCATTTTATCTCTGGAGTGGACAAAAAAGGGGAAATGAAGTATGCATAGGGAAATGGAAGGCCATCAAAACAAGATGTATGGAGTGTGGAAAAATATACTATAACAAATTCCCCCTAATGTGTGAGGTTAGAGGAGTATCTGTGATGGCCAAAATACATTATAATTATCATAAGTGGAGTAATGAAGACTCAACTAAAAGTACTAGTTACTCATGAGAATATTACAATTCATAATGGATTTGTACACATGTCTTCCCATATTAATTACAATGCAAATCCGTGTGGATATATATCAAATAGATTTTCATGGCCATGAATAGGGAATACAAAGTGGACATATGCCATAGGTTGACATAGTCACGAACAAGACATAGTGGAGTCCAGTCTCAAAATCAACCAAATATATATGTATAAAATGGAGTACAATCTGATCTTCCATGATCACTATAGTCATATAGGTACTATTCCAATGAAAGAAAACAAAAGATATGGGGTGTTGCTACTGTAAACTAGAGGTGTTCTACACTATCCATCGAAGGTGAAATTCTACATTATGTGAATATAGGAGTTGAAGTCGAACACAATGAGACTTCAATTGATTACCAGTCATTAATGTATACCATTAACAAATGTGAGACAACCCACTGATAATTAAAGTAGGTGTCAAGCCACTGAGTACATTCAACAAGTGTGAATAAGGGTGTTGAGGTCAAACACTTGAAGAATCCAATGATCAAGAGACTTTGATGTATTCCAAACTTTTGATGGTGAGAAAACCTGCCAATGATGGCCTCNAAAACCTGCCAATGATGACTGCAAGCCTCTCGGTACTCATAGGACTCTATATATAGATTCCAGAATATATGAGTTGAATTCGATGGAAGGATACCCTCTGAAAGGATAGCATTAAGGCATCTCTCATCATCTAGTACAAGGTAGAAATAAATAGCTTGATAATTAGGAAGAGATCGGACGAATAGGATGTTCATGAACCAAAAACCATGTGCACCTCTCGCATGCACTAGATGCAAGTAGTGCATGAAAGAGACCCTATGAATAACATCCAATGAGGAAAAATGTCGACAAAGGTGAGGAAACCACCAATAGGGCTAATGGAATCCAATACAATGCACGAATCCCAATGTGTGAATATATTTATTTCCATTGAACACAAGGGAAACCTCTCAAACAATGACCAATGAGGAGATGTCATCTGTTGGGTTCAAGGTTACCTACCAATAATGAAAGTAGGCTCAAGGTGCAAGGTAGGTGTTGGAATTTTTTGGTATGATCTGAGTTCTACTTTAGGTTTCAAACAAAGCCCTACAAACCATCGGCCCTTCTGGAGACCAGAAGGAAACATTGCTAATAGAGTGCACAGTCCAGTCTCACCCGAGATGGATTATGGGTGAATACAGGACCCATATGTTTGAAATCATGGAAGGGATGCCACACCAAGCTCCACAACTTGCAACCATACCCTCAGTTACAATGCATATATTCCGCTAAAAAAAAGACTCATCTCCAAAACTAGCTCCACAACTAGATTGCTAGATAGCTCAAGTAATAACTCCTCCACACTTGATTCGATAACCTTTTACAAAAAATATATCTCCTCAGATATCACAATACAAATTTATACTAAAAAAAATGGGTTAATACCCATTACAACAATGACCAAAACCCTAAACCACTAACCCTAGGTGAGTTAGGTTTTTCCACTTTGTAACTCCATGCACGCGACTTATCCATGTCCTTTTTATTTCCTTTGACTTTCCTACTTCCTTGTGCTGGTTTTCCCTACTTTTGGGTGCATGCTCCTTTTCTGGTCCATTTTCTAACTATCTTCAATAAGTTTTAACTTGTTCCCCAAAATGGCCTGTGCCAACAGGCCCCCAACACTCACCTGTTGATCCGGATTATTTTCGGGATGAAATGGGAGCAGAGATATAATAAATAAATGTACAGAGATATATCAGATATCCAATAATACAACATATATTTTTCAGAGATATAACCTTAAACACAGAGATACAGTAATACACAATTTATATTAATGAGTGAAATGTACAAAAATGTAGAAATACAGAGGGAAAGACTCGCTAGAATGGTGGCATCTTATCTTTGAGAAGAGATGTGATGGCTACGCTAATTTGAAAGAAGATAATTATTACAATGAGGCTCCAAAGGAATTTTTAACATAAAGAAAATCCAAAACCCTAACCTTGGAAGATGAAAAGCCAACAATTTTGTGGACACCATTTTGGGTAGTTTGGTGTATCAAATTCCTGGGGGCGTAACTTTGGCATACAATCTGTATTTTGAGAACACGATGGCTCATTGGAAAGGTATCGATGAGGATATTAATTTTGGGGGCTCAATCAGATCCTTTGGCTATGATTAAGTCTCCCAATCGCAAAAATATTCATTTAGGCCCTCAAAATGGCCCCGAAAGTTTCAGACACGAAAAACTGCTAAAAATAGTAAACTGACAACAAATCGTTTTGAGCCAGTTGGAATAGGTGAGTGGCCACCAATATCCACCTAGATAAATCATCCCTCCATAGGAATAAACGGCATCCATTGCATTGATTTCCTAGGGGATATGCGAAAGCACTTACTAAATCTGAATCGTGGTGAGTTTCTTGCCTTGTTGGAGAAGTTACGTTGCTTAGCTTGTTGAACGTTGTTACAAACCTGTTGTTGGTGGGGTTGAATATGTTCAACCAACCTATTGTATCTTGTCTTGAATGGGAAGTGTGTATTTACTATTGTACGTGAAGAAACAATATCTTATGTCATTTTTTCAATCTGCTTATGTTGGAAAGAAAGGTCTTGGGCCAAGGTTGTAGTGGTTGCAGTGTCCTTATGTTCACCTTTTGCACAGATTGTGAAGAGGCTGAATTTTGCAGTATGAGTTATTACCTTGCGACACTTTTTTGGTGGGACAATAGTCAGAATTACCTTTGTTATCCTATAAATATGACCCCCAAGAGTAAAAATGACACTATGGAGTCGAGACTTATAAATAGCATGGATCTTCCACATATATGGTTGGCCCAAAAGAAAATCACAGACATCCAGTGGGGAAACATCACCTAATACCTAATCATTGAAGGTTTGAATGTCGTATGACAATTGACACTGTTGGCTGAAACAAAGATCTCATCCCTGACGAAGCCACCCGATGTCATATGGATGCGGATGTGGTGTTGTTGACAATCCCAACTATTTGATGACCTCTACTGAGATGAGGTTATTTTGGCTTCCGCTATCAACAATGAAATGCAACAGGGTCCCTTCACCCACATATATGAATGGAAGATGTGCTCCCACTCTTCAGGATCTATTGGTTCTTCTGGTTGAATTGTTGCGGTCACAACAATAACAGTGGGGTATGTCTCAATGATCGGTCTTCTCCCATTATTTTATGAATTAGATTATGAATCAGGGTTCAACTCCTTTTCTTTGATATTGTCCACCAATGATTTATTTGAGTGACATTCATCAGTGTTGTGCTAGGGGATTTTTTGGAAATCACACCACTTTCTCGTGTCCTTCTTCATATTTTCGTGACCCTTCTTTTCCTGTGGCTTGGATTGGTTATCAGGAGGTTGTTTGTTAGGGTCGTCTTTATCATACTTTGGTTTTTTTGTATTTGCAAACCCAAACTATTGTTTGTTCTGGTGCCTAAATTTCTGTTCGATTTTGACAACATATCGATAGGAAGTTCTCAATGATGAGATGTCCAGGAAATCCATTTTGGTTTGGATGTACCTATGAAGAGCCCTGTGCTATTTCATAGCCAGATGTCACTTGAAGTATTTGATACCCATCTTGGTGCACAAGGTATGTAAATTATTTGTGAACTCTGGCACTCTTTGGCCCATCTCTTTCCACAGTGTGGTTCATCGCATGTACTGGTTGTCATGGTTACCAACATGGTAATATTGTTCCTTGACCGCATCCGCAAAAAAATCCCAAGTGGGATCAACCCCATATATTCCAGACTCCTCTATGGAAATTTTCTCCCAGTAATTTTCCTACCAATGTTTGACATGGGGGAGAGCCTTAAAGAGTGTGAACGTGATATTTTCCCTATCGGAAAAATTGTGAACATAGAAATAAACTTCTAGCAGATTTAACCATTTTTCTAGTGCATCTGCATCTAGCTAGCCTTCCAATACAGGAATATAAAAATTGAATTGTACCTTGAAAGGAGAGGTTCTTCCAAAGTGACTTTTTGATGAAGACGGGCATGTTGTTATCGGCAGGCATTGATGGATGTCGGAAAAATTCTCCATCATTTCGTCCCTCTGTCGCGTGAGGGCTTGCTCAAGAAACAGATTGATAGAATCTTATGCTCCGTCATTTTTCTTTTATTCCACCATGGAGGATTTCTTGGGCTTGCGAGAGTGATTTTCCTCAAGAGAGACAAGATCGAGACCCAACTTTCTATACTTGGACCTCGTTGGGGACATGCACTAAAAAACGATCAAGAGCAGCCTTCTCTGGTACCACTGATTCTAATTATTTTCGGCATGAAATGAGAGCGGAGATATAATAAATAAATTTACAAAGATATATCATATATCCAATAATATAACAAATATTTATGAGAAATATAACCATAAACACAGAGATACAAGAATACACAATTTCTATTAATGAGCGAAATGTACAAAACTGTAGAAATACATAGGGAAAGACTCACTAGAATGGTGGAAACTTATCTCTGAGAAGAGATGTGATGGCTACGCTCATTTGCAAGAAGATTATTTTTACAATGAGGCTCCAAAGGTATTTTTAAGATAAAGAAAATCCAAAAACCTAACCCCGGGAGATGTAAAGCCAACAGTTTTGTGGACCTTGTTTTGGGTAGTTTGGTGTATCAACTTCTCGAGGGTGTAACTTTGGAATATGATCTTTGTTTTGGGTGTATGATATCTCTTTGGAAAGGTATCAATGAGGAGATTCAATTTCGGGGATAAATCAAAGCCTTTCTCTATTGTTAAGGTGATCGATTGAGAAAAAGCTTTGTTTAGGCCATTAAAATGGCCCCGGAAGTTCAGGACCCGAAAAATTGCTAAAAATAGTAAATTGCCAACAAACTATTTTGAGCCAGTTGGAATAGGTGGGTGGGAACCTATATCCACCTGGATCACTTGTGGCTCATCCTGAGCCACTCAGGTAGTGTCTTCCTCCAACACTAACTTCTATAGCTCCTGGAACCTACCTGTGCGATCTTCTCTGCTACAATCTCCACAGTCTGCGCAGTGATAGGCTTCTTTAGTAGTTCTTCATTCTTCAATCCAACCTATTCAATATGTCCCTTAGTTGCAACAATATCTTCCATCATTTTCTTTGTGCCTTCTTGTAGTGGTTCCAACTGCGCCTTCCCTACCCACTTCTCTACTTGTATTCTCTTCAATTCTTCCTGCAAGTTCTTCATTTCTTGCACACTCCTCAATCTGTCTGAGATTGTAATCATCTTCTTCTTTTTCTTCAATTCTTGAGTGTTGTGTTTACACCTTCCTCTTTCTAATCTAATTCCTGCAATTTTCCACCCTCCTGCAGATATGTCCATAACTGCATGCTTTTATTGTACAACTCTATGATTTCTTGAGTGCTCTGCACCATACTCTTTGTAATACTTGTAACTTCTTGTTCCCTTTGTGTTCTTACTTCTGGTGGTGTAGTGGGAGCTAAGAGGTCCTTCAAATATGCAATGTGGACTTTGTATCCCTCCATCGCTTGTGTTATCTTTTCAATATTTCCCTCTGTGGGTATACTTTCCCCTTGTGCATTGTCCAAAATAGTTTTAAAAAATTCTTCCACTTTCTTCTCTAATATTTCAATGCGTTTCTTCACCTCTTCCCTCTTGACCTGCACCTATTTAAGTGTCAGTTCCATTGTCTTCCTTAATTCATTGCTCAAATGTAAACTTGTTTCATCTATGCGAGACCTTGACTAAATATCCTAAGTGACATTGATTTTAAGTTTATACAGTGCCTTCGTTGGAACCTTGGGTAGTGCCAAGTCCAAATGGTTTATAACTTTCAATGGCATTTGTGTTGTCTCCTCATCCACCTCTAAAATTTCTTGAGTTATGCAAAAATGTTCATTCTCCATTAATATATTCTACATTGTCTCCTGTGATGGAATTGATCCTTCCTGAGTAGCATGTTGTTGTTGAACCTATTATTTCAACTGCAATATAGTAATTTGTAGTTGCTCCAGTGCATATTTAACCTCTGACAACTTCTTAACTATCTCCTCCCTTTGCTTCTTTGCATCATACTATTCCTCTACCATGAGGTCTTGTAATTTCTCTGCGAACAACTCTACATCATCTTCTATCAATGTAAAATGAGGAACCTCCTTGTGTGCCTTCATCTTCTTGTGATGTCCTCATGTCTACAATATTGTCCTCTTTAAAGGAAGAGTCTATGTTTGCGCAGTTGACATCAGTATCTCTAAATCTAGGCAATGTCCCCCTCATGTTTTCTCTGGCATAGAAGTATTTGTATCTTTTTGTGCTCCTCCATTTGGTTCTATTGTGCGCACCTTTTATTTAGCTAGAGCCTTCGAGATAATAGCTTTGTACCTTGGATTATTGATTGTTAAACTACCCCTCATTTCTTTGGCGCACTCTACTAATTTCCTTGTATTCGATGTTGGACTTGTTGACTTCTTTGAAGTGCCAACCTCTGATTTCTTCTTAGATATTGGTACCTTATTTGGAATTCCTGACACCTTCCATTCCTCATGCCAATATTTCATATCCCACTGCACTTCCTCTTCTATGACATAGTATCTTAATTGTAGCCACTCCTTCTTAGGATCCCTTTTGACCTGGATCCACATGTTATGTCTGGAATCCTTAAAGTCTGTTATTCCTTGGTTCTCCCTCACCACTTCTAGTGGTATCCTCCATGTATTAGCTAAATTCTCTTGCATCTCCTCAAAAATCATGGAAAAAGTGATGGAATTTTTCTTCCCCTTCTTTAGATTTGAAGTATGCCATAATGTGGTATATTTTGATGTGCGACACTTTCCTAGCCTTTGATAAAATCCATTGTATTTTTATTCTCCATACCCAACCAATTCTATCAGTATAATCAAACATGAATAATGAAACTATGTTACTAAATCCAATGCATCTTTACAATCCTTCAAAAACAAATTTAATAGATAAGGATCCCAACTGAGTAGAGTCTCATTCTCGCACTACGTTGTTGTTTCTATTACTCTTGTAGGTGCTTCTTCCTTGCGACATTTCCTCAATAGTTTACATTCCATTAATTGTGTCACCAACCTTGTTGATGGTTCACTGACCGGTTAATGATGATTCCCCAGGACCCTATCTCAGTGCCATATTTCTTCTTCATCTCCTCTGCTAAGTATTTTTCCTTTTTCTTTTCATCCAAATAGTGCTATGGTTTTTTCTCCATCTATTGGAAACCTTGTAATTTCTAAAATAAAGTCCACATCTATGGATATAGTCCTCTCCATCCATAAGATACCTCCATGTACCAGTACCAAAATCTATTTAACAAGGTAAGTTGCATATTTTCCCCTACCAAAGTGGGGAATATCTAGTAGGTTCATGATCCCTATGTTATAAAGTCTTGCAATCCATTGTTTTGACTCCAAAATAGGATCCCCTGATGGGCCTGCTCCTTTTCTTTCCATGTACACTTATTGCATAAACTCTGGGAACTTGTTTGTGTATGTCACATCGTGATTAGCATACCTCAATTTGTTAATATACCCTAATAGGTCACCAACTACTCTGACTCCATCAGGTATTTGTGGAAATGACAGTGTTAGCTCCTTCTTCTTGGTTGGTGTTCTTGGTGTGATAGGTTTTTCCCTAGTTTTCCTCTTTTCTAATGATGGACCTACCACTTATTCTTGGTTCTCTTCCTCATCTTCTTCTACATATGAATATTACTTGTCTTTAATATCCTCCACCTGTACTTGCTCCTTCAACTGTTGTGTAGGGTCTGCTACCAACTTTTTTTCTTCTATGACCTATTATATGGGCTCATCTGACTATGTTCTTTCATAATATTCCTAACTCGACTGTACCTATAGTTGTTCTATGCCTAATCCAAGTTTTTTTGTGGATTTATACTCTATGCTATGGTTTTGTGTTTCTCCTTGCGTGTCCACATCCATTTATTTTGTTGCTAGAACCTGTTGTTATTCTACGATCATGGGACTAACTGGCTCGATCACCGGTGAAGGAATGGAATCCACTTACACCACTCCCTCCTACTGATTTTTTACCCCATCAGTTGATGTATCCCATGGTGATCTCATGGAACTTCTCTTTTTTCTTGCAACCCGATTGGGAGCTCCAACCTTCATGTACCAATAAAAACCAACAGGTACATGACCTATATGTGCTACTACTAGCGTATGTACGTGACATGTTTGTACTGCATCCTATGTATGTACACGACCTGTCTATACTGCATCCTGTGTATTTCTTCTGAAAACTAGGGTTTTCACCTTCCTGAAAAGATATGACTTTTTGTTGCCTCTGTCACATCAACCTGCAACCTGACACTATGTCCAAACTATAGTTGTGTCCTATGCATACATCCTCATACATATCCCTTAACCAAGTGCATCTATATCTCTCTAGTCATGTGCCATGAATGTGTGTATAATCATGAACAAGTGTAATAACCCTTACATGGACTAGAAATCAAACCATCACTGATATAAAGCCTCACACTACATCAAAAACTTCACAACCACTTCACAATTATAATCTCTCAACCATGTACCAAAAAACCCTTAACCATATGCCAAGAAATACAAGATGTGCCTCAACTCTAACAAGATGTACCAATGATAGATATTAAATATACCAAGCACATTGTATTTATGTAGATATGGATTATACAGTAAGTGTCATACATCCAATAGACTCTCTAGGGAAAATCCTCAAACCCCCATAAACCATCTCTCATGTAGACAAAAAATCCAACTACGCATAGAAATAAGACATACCTTTTGAACTTGTAGATAGATCCGTTGTACCTAATTACTGTAAACCTTCCTGAGATCTTTCTTTCATACTGTAGAGACCTGGCATCTTCATATCCTCAAGTTTTCATGGTTTTTCCCAACTGTACGCGACCTGTTATACTACCAGCATGCGTACGTATGCACCCTTCTCCACTGCAGCGTGCGTACACCTCAAAAACTAGGGTTTTTTTAGTATTTTCTGCAATTCCAAAATTTTCACCGTCAACCCTTTGTGTTGCCTCATACTTTCATAACTTTAGATGTATCAATGAGTACCCACAATAAACCTTACACAGTAATAGATATTCAATGTGCTCAATAGGTGCTAATAGGAGAGCCTTTCTCTCTTATTTATACTTCCATGTAGCTTCCTCAAGGGGTTACCTTCTAACCAACTTAACCCAATTTCCTCCTTTAAGGGATAACCCACTTCTATCCAGTCCACTTGTCCACTTATAACCACTTTATCCATAAATAGTAAACTCTCCACTTCTAGTTGCAACTAATTTATTTTTATTTATTTTCTTATTGCAACAACTTAACCCATGATTAACTCCTAGTTTCACCCACTTGACTAGTCAACTTCTTCTAGGAGATTCTAGAATAATTTGACTTGTTTAACCTTATAGATAACTCATGAGGGTTCTCCAACTTCACAAGGCCATAAATATATAACCGAGAGGAGTTATGTGACATTCCACATATCATTGGAAATAGCATGGCAGGTACTATCCATCTAGAATAGTCTTACCTACAAATATACTAACCTTCATACCATTATACATCAAACAAATTTAATTCCCTTAACCATATTGTTGGGGCTACTAGAAATTGCTACCAGAATTTCTTCAAGGGTTGACATCAATGAAAATCAATCCAAGTAATCAACAATCATGCCATAAATGATATGTCAGGTTGTATGTTTTCGACCAACGTATTTTTCCTTTTCCAGCTACTTTTTGTATCGGCACACAACTTTTTCTCTCTAGTCATCTTTCTCTAGTGCGCAGTGTCTTCAAGTTATTTCATGAAAATTACCATCTTCTCCGCACTGTATCATCTAAATCTGCATGCAAAACACTTATCCATCTACTTCATATTTTTTTATTTTTCTTCATTTGCCCATTTGTTTTCCTTTCTTTCTCATTTTTTACTATATACACTATGTACAATTGTATTTTCCAACACTGCAACTACTAAGGGTTACTAGGTCGATTGTCCCTATACATTTTCATTTGACTACCATTCACCATTTGTTAGGCACCGGATCTATTATAATAGCAAAAAATAGAAATATTGCAGTGAATACCAACAAAATAACAATAAAGAACAGAAAGATAGCAGCGAAACAACAAAATATATGGAACCACAACACCAAAATAATACCTTTATTGATAGGGATAAATGTTCACTTGCCTCTTCGAGGGGGAAACCTCTAGTAGAGCAGAGCTCTATAACAATAGTTCTCAATACAAAGCTTTCTCATGCCTCCTACTCTTATTTATAATAATTCTATCTTCTAAATAACATTTTGGATGAAGATCTTTCTAGAAGCGAAAGCTTCTATTAGGTCTTCTTACATTGAGTTGTTCATATTTATTAAATAGGCCTTATTAACTAATGTCGGCCTTTATTACATGGAATATATATTATTCTATCTATGTGATGATTTAGAGAGGTTAGGTCCCTAATATTCCCTCCCCCTTAAAAATAGCCTTTCCCTCAAGGCTTAATATGAGGAAATTTCTGCAGAATAGTAGTTGACTCCTAGGTGGCATCTTCTAGTGGAGTATCTTTCCATTAAACTCAGAATTCATGTAAGGTGCACTGACAAAGACAATGCTCTCGCTGGTACAATACAGCTTGTGGTTGCAACCAAATGGAACCTTCTTCATCCAACTCCGGTAGACTGGTCTAAGCATGGCACTTTTTTCCAATCACTTTCTTCATGCAGGAGACATCAAAAAACAGATGTATCTTGGAGTTGTTGGGAAAATCCAACCGGTAGGCCACTAGTCCCACCATTATGAGAATAGTATAAGAACCATAAAATTTGGGGGTTGTTTTTTGACACTACTGATATTTGAGTGAAGTCTACTTGTATGGTTATAGATGGAGAAACACGTGGTCCCCTTCAACAAATTGACATTCATAATGACCTTGATCTACATGTTGCTTCATATGATTTTGATCTATGACCAAATTTTCTATGAGAGTACGTAGAATGGTCATGTGTGTTGTAATATTGCGATCAACCTCCTGAACCTTGGAGATTCCTAGCATGTATGGGAGAATTTATGGTGGATTCTATCTATAGATTACTTCAAAGGGAGTCATGCAAGTGGCAGTATGGTAAGAGGTGTTGTACCACCATTCAGATAATGGTAACCACTGAACCCATTGATGTTGTCGGTCTTATGCAAAACACCTCAAATATGATTCTAAACACTTGTTGGCCACTTCTGTTTGGTCAGCTATCTGGGGATGATAGGATGTACTAAGCTGCAATTGGGTTCCCTAGAGCATGAATAACTCTTGCCATAAACTGCTAGTAAAAGTTGGATCACGATAAAAAAAAAAAAAAATGAGGCATTCCATGAAGTTTGAAGATATTATCCACAAAAAATTGAGCCATTGTAGATGTTGTGAATGGGTGTTGAAGAGCACATAAATGAGCATATTTGGAGAGATGATCCACTACCACCATGATGAATAACTTATTTCCTGATTTGGGTAGCCCCACAATGAAATCCATAGAAATATTCATCCAAATAGTAGGTAAAACCATAAGTGGTTGGAATGTGTTGAGATTTTTGACAGTCTCTCCCTTATTGCGTTGACATATATCACATTCTGCCACAAAGGTGCAAACGTCCTATTTCATACCGTCCTAGAAGAAGGAGAGTTTGACCCTTTCATAAGTTTTGGTAAAACCCAAATTCCCTACAGTAGGAGAAGCATGAAACTCAGAGAGAACCTTGGATTTAAGTTACAAATGTTTGCTTAAATATAGGAGACCTTTATAGTGAAACTCGTCATTGTGCCAAGAGTACCATGAAGCAGCTTGAGGATCCTATTACAATTTTTGGATGAGGATGGATATTTTGGGGTTGTACAATGATTCTTAGTGAACATCCTAAAGCCAGTCATTGATAATGAATGAGAGCGAAAAGAGGGAACCTTCTTCTTCATATTTTCCAGAAAGAGCATCAACCACCACATAATTTTATTTACCCTTTTTGTAAATTATCTCATAATCATAGACAAATAGCTTGGTCACCCATTTTTGTTTCTCTGGGGATGAAATGCATTGTTCAAGGAAGTACTTGAGGCTTTGATGGTCCATTTTAATTTGGAAGTGGTGTCCCAATAGATAAGGGTGTCATAGATCCACTACATGCAATATAACAATCATTTCTTTTTCATAGATCAATTGGACCAAATGTCTCTTTGACAACTGTTTACTGGTGAATGTCAAAGGGTGTCCATTTTCCATGAGTACTACTATGATTCCTCTCCCTAATGCATCACATTCTAGAACAAAGGTCTTGGTGAAATCAGGTAGGGCCAGTACAGGAGTAGTGCACATAGTGTCCTTCAAGGCTTGGAAGGATTGATCTGTTGTTGCATTCCAACTGAAGGAATTCTTAATAAGGAGAGTTGTTAGGGGGGTGGAAATGTTTCCATAATTTTGAAAAAAATTACAATAATATCCTGTTAAACCCAGGAAACCATGAAGACTTTTAAGAGTTCTGGGGAGAGGCCAATTGTACATAGCTTCAATTTTCTTAGGATCCACCCTTACACCATCCTTTCCAACAGTATGACACAGGTACTCAACTTCAGAGAAACCAAAAGCACATTTATACTTTTTAATGAAAAGTTTGTGCATGGAGAGGATATGGAGAACTTGATCTACATGGGTGAGATGGGTTAGCCATGTTTTACTATAGATGATAATTTCATCAAAGAAATTTAACACAAACTGATGGAGGAGCGGACGAAAGACATAATTCATGAGAATTTGAAATGTGGAAGGAGCATTACAGACACCAATGGGAATAGCCAAGAACTCATAGTGGACCTCATGAGTGTGAAATGGCATCTTGGGAATGTCTTCCTCTTTCATACATATTTGGTGGTAGGCAGAATGGAGGTTGATTTTGGTAAAGTATTGATCCCCAGTAAGTTCATCGAGAAGGTCATGTATGACGAGAATGGGGAATTTGTCCTTAATGATAAGTTTGTTGAGGGCATGGAAATCAGGACACATGTGACAAGTTCCTTCCTTATTTAGAACCATGAAAAGAGGAGCATAATAGGGGCTAGTGATAAGATGAATAACACCCACTTGTAACAGTTCTTTGACAATTTTCTCAATTTCATTTTTTTGAGCAAAAGGATGACGATAAGGGAGAACATTGGGAGGAATATTGCTTGGTATTAAAGGAATGGAATGATCATGGTATCCATGGGAGGGAGTAAGGCACTGGGGTGTTTGTAAAATGATGTGATGGCATGAAAGGATAGCTTGAATATTTGGGTGTACTAGGGGTGTCTCAACTTCTTGAATGGAATGGAGTTGGGCAATGATGCCAAAATGACCCTTTTTGAGTAACTTTTCCATGCGGTGGGAAATAATGATCTCTGGAGAGCCTATGATAATTCCTTGGAATTTATATTGTTGGCCTTCCTATTGGAATTTCATGGTTAACTCCTTAAAATCCATGAGTATGGATCCTAGGGTGCGTAAGCATTCCGCACCAAGAACAATGTCACAACCACCCATATCAATAGAAAACATGTGAGATTTCAAGTTATAGTGACCAAATTGTAAGCAGACAGTTTCACAAGGCCCTCCACATTTCATGGAATCCCCATTGGCAATCATGATTTGAAAATTGTTGACAACGTGGATATAGAAATTGATTTCTTGGGCAAGGAGATGATGAATAAAATTATGAGTGTTGTCACTTTCAATTAGGATGATGAATTTCATTTGCTTAATGTAACCAATCAATTTGAGGTTTTGAGGAACTAAAAAACCAGTGAGACCATGTAGCGAAATCAGTGGTTCAACTTCAGGAGGAGTCGAGGGTTGTGTAATATCATCGCTTGGTGGTAGAGTTGCATCAGGTGAAACCTCAACATATTCATCAAGAAGATACTCGGAAATGGTCATAAAAAGTTTTTTTTCTTTACACTTGTGCCCTAGAAATTATTTATCATCACAATTATAGAAAAGACCCTTGATGAGTGGCTTGAGGGGTAGGGGGGTTCATTTTAGGGAGAGGGACAAAAGGGGATTTTATGCTTTGGTCCAAGATGACATATTGTGCCTCCTTTGCACGATTAGTGGCTTCCAACCAAGTTTGAGGGCAAGCCATGATAACCTGGGCACAAATTTCATCCTTGAGGCCACTGATAAAGAATTCTCTGAAGAAAGAATTTTTCATGTCGCATGTTCGGAAATCCAAATGCTCAAAAGAAGCAATATAATCTTCCATGGTTCTAGACTATTTCAACTTGGTCAAACGTTCTAAATGGTGTGTGTCTGTGTCAAATCATTCATACAGCTCTGCAACAAACTGTGACCAAACATACCCTTGGCATGCAGTGCAATTCCATTGCCACCATTGCCATATTTTTGGATTCAAATAGAGGATTCCATAACAAACCTTGGTTAACTCATCAATGATACCATGTAGGGAGAAATAGTGTTCCATCTGTGTAACCCATGCTTTTGGATCTGATCCATCAAATTTGTGGACCTCGACTCTAGGGAGACGGGAGTCACAAGGTGGGGAGTTAGAATGAGAGTGGAGAGGTTGGTTTGAGTCGACACCTCCAATAGAGAGGTGGGTCATGAATTTGTTGAGAGAAAAATGGACTTCAGTGATTTGGGTACTAAGTTGGGTTTGGATGTAGTCCATTTTTGCATCAATGGTAGGAAGGTCCCTATTTACTTGGGCTTGAAGGGAAGTAAGTTCAGTACTAAGTTTTTGATTGGTTTCTTCTTAGCGGGTGAGAGCCATGAGTGGATGAGTGGGCCACAGGGGAAAAAAAATAAAAAGAAAAGGTATCATAATGATCAGGGCAAAAGGTGTTATGATATTTAGACACTAAGGAGTTAGTTAAGATCTACTTGGTCTAATGTTTCATTAGGTAAAAGTGTGTTTCTTTAGTATGCATTAGTATGCATTTGTAGTTAGGAAATCTGACGGTCATGATATGTTCCCGACATAGAGTGATCCGAAAATTCATAATCTCCTCGATCTTAACAACCATTGATTTGTGGCTTAACACCCAATTGGTCCATGATATCTATTTAAAGATCATGGAGGGTCATTTGTCGATGATCCATTGTGATAAAATCTCTTGTAAAATCTCTATGTAATCTTTTTCTTTTGCATTAATAAACTGCTCCAAGTGGTCGTGTTGGTTGGGGTCGTGGATGTTTCTCCGTAGGGGTTTTTCCACGTGAAAACATCGGTGTGTTGATATTTGATCTGTTTATATGAGTGTTTACTAAAGGTGTTCATCCTCTATTGGAATACCTATTTTGTCGAACATGGTATCAGAGCCTGTTTGAAGACCCACTCATGTTGTAGATCGAGATCATGAAGTCGGTTGCCTCATATCCATTTTCTATCATTTATGTACATTTTTGGGCTGAGAGGAATGTTCCATTTCATTCGGAGCGCTCATTTCATTCAGGAACACTTTTCATTTCACTCAAAAAGGTTTTTTTTTTTCCCAAGATACGGCCATTTCAGTCAAATCCGGAGGTATAAACCTTGAATACACATTTTTTAAATTTTTGCAGAGTATCATTTTGGTTTTATTTCGGTTTTGTATTATTTATTCCCAGGTTGCTACTATTTTAGATCTGTGTATGATCTTTTCCCTGTGCCCTATGCGATCTCGGAAAATCAAAAACAAATAGGAAAAGGTGCATCTTCTAGGTAAGCTAACCGAGATCTAACCCTTGTTGTCATCGAGAAGTGAAAAAATTTTCTTGTGTAAAAAGAGTATTTTTTAGCACGCTCTCAAAGGTCGTCTTCCACAACAACAACAACAACCCCAATCCTCTTCCTAAAAAATACAATATGTTTTACTAGACCATTTGGTTAAAAATTGTCTTATTGAGTAAGAGGTCTTGAGTTCAAGTCTCTCTTTTGTTACTTTTTTTGAAAAAGTCCATGCTCAAATTGTAAAGTGTATTTCACTTCAAGTATAAAAGTGAATCACTATAAGTAGCTTTAATATTTTATTTTAGAGTTATTTATTTTGCATGCAGCTTTTCTTTTATAAAGTAACTTCATTGTAAAAGTGATCCCCACTTCTCTTTATAAAAGTGGGTCACTTCTTAAAGCAACTTACACTATCACGTGGTCATTTGGTTACCATTTGTCTTTTCTTAAAAGGGCATAACTCTCACATTTGAAGTCTGTTTTCAGTGTCGTTTTTTTTAAAACCACACGAATTTTCGAGATCTTTCCATCCAGATCTTCAGTTTTAGTTTTTAAATCCATATTATCTGCATATTAAATATGGATTCTACAAGTAATATTTTGCTTACCAACACCAACTACTTCCAATGGAAATCTCATATGGAATATTTATTAAGAAGTAAAGGCTTGTACCGGATTACCTTGGGAAATGAAAAAGCACCCACTGATGATGATAAGAAAGTCAAATGGGCTAATAGGAGTGACAAAACACGTGGACTAATCGAAATGTCCACCTCTCCTTATTTAAGGTTCCACCTTAAAGAAATTGATGACCCCCATGAAGCTTGGGAAAAGATTGAATCTGTGTTTGGTAAAATCAATATTGTTTAAGCACAATAGTTAGAAAATCAAGTGTTGACCTTAAGTCCAAGTGATTTTTATTTCCTTGGAGACTATCTATCTAAGTTTAAAACACTTAGAATGTTATGTGAAGAATGTGAGATAGAAATGGAGGAAGAGCGTTGCATCTATCTTATTCTTTCTAAGCTAGGTGGTGCATATTCTATGTTTGTATCTACCTTTTATGCCATGAGAGAGGATCTATGGAAAGCTTATCAAAAACCCACTTTTGAGTCCTTTTGTATTTCTTTGATTAGAGAGGAAGATAAGTTTATAGAATTTGGAGTGATCAGCACTGCAGGTACCTCCAACAAAGCCTTGGTTTCCCAACAGAAAGATAAACCCAAGTATCCCAAGAAGCAACATCCTCGCTACAACAACTAGCAACATAAGGGTCCCAAACCCGCTAAGACAACTTCATCTCCTAATGGTGAAAAAGAGGCAAAGTATAAAAATACGAATACTAACAGACATTGCAACTTTTGTGATAAAGATGGTCATGATGAGTCCAAATGTTTCAAGAAGATGGCAGCTTTAGAAGTAGCGATGAAGAAGCACAACATCAGTATTGATTCTACTTCTTCTTCTTCTTCTCATGGACATGCACTTTCCACTTTTGTTTTGTTCTTCAATACAACTTCTACTTCTTCTTCTGATAAGTGGCTTATTGATTCAGGAGCATCTTATCATATGGCTAAGGATAAAGACATATTTTATGTTCTAAATGAATGTAACACCAAGAAAATATTTGTTGTTGATGATAGATATCTTAGTGTTGTAGGATCTAGAACGGTTCAAGTAGATAATGGTCATTTCAATGATTTATTATGTTTTCCAAGTCTTTCTTGTAACCTTCTATCAGTATATCAAATCACTCATTCAGATGAAGGTAAAACTGTAGAGTTTTCACCTCACCAAGTTGTAATCAAGGATCTAAAACATCCTAAGCATGTTCTTGCAACTGGAATTGTTGATGATATTACCAGGTTGTACAAGTTTGACAACTTTGGGTCATCATATTTTTCATCAGTTTTTGTTGCTCATAGTGATGACTTGAGCAGACTTTGGCATGAGCGGTTTGGTCATCTAAACTATCGCTCATTGCAAAAATTATATAATCAACATATGGTGACTGGTCTTCCTCCTATTTCATGCAGAGATGGTGTTTGTGTCGGTTGTGTTCTCAACAAACATCATTGGGATAGTTTTGACAAACATGCCTCTTGGCATGCCTTAGGCCCTTTGCAACTTATTTACAGTGATTTGTGTGGTTCACTTTCTTCTCCTTCTTTTTCTGGGTGAAAGTATTTCTTAAATTTCATTGATGATTTTTCCAAACGTACTTGGGTTTACTTCTTAAAACTTAAGAGAGAAGTTTTTGACAAGTTTCTGGCCTACAAGGCCCTTGTAGAAAAGAAATCTGGACATCAAATTCAAAAGTTAAGAACAGATAATGGAGGCGAATATGTGAACAATAATTTTACAAGTTATTGCACTACACAGGGCATCCAAATGCAGTGCACCGTTCCATATACACCACAACAAAATGGTGTTGGTGAGAGAAATAGTCGCACATTAAAAGAAATGGATAATTGTATGATCCAATCTAAGGGATTAAGTCCAAAGTATTGGGTGGAAGCAATCAACTGTGCAAATTACATATTCAATCGCACTCCCACAAAGGCTCTTAAAAATATAACACTGGAAGAATCTTGGACTAACATTAAACCAGATGTAAGTCACTTCCGTGTATTTGGAAGTATAGCATGGGCTCACATTCCTAATAAGAAAAGGAAAGAATTGCAACCTAAAAGTGAGAAGTGTATATTTGTTGGTTATTCCAAAGATGTAAAAGGTTATAGACTTCTTCAAACACATTGTAATGAAATTATTATTAGAAGAGATGTTAAATTTGATGAAAATCTATTGGCATGTGATCCTAATTCGATGATTCTACCTTCTTCGGCCTACGAGCCATCTTTGACATTTTTTCCTTCTTCTATTCCTATTTTGGTTTCTTCTTCAAATGTTGATAGTGAGGATGAAAAACCACCTCTTCCTGCTCACCTTCCTCCAAATGAGTCCTTTGAACCTGAACTAGCACCAGTTCCACCGCTTCCTAGATGGGTTTGTTCAACACGAGAAGAAACTAGTGGTCTTGTCGGTGATCCTTCAGATCAAAATCGAACACGTTCACAGTTCTAAGGAGCCTCTTCTCTTTTGGCTCAAGTTTCATAGACTCATGATCCAAAGAAATTTGTAGAAGCTTCAGGTCATACATAATTGGATACAACAATGAATGAAGAGTATTGTTCTTTAATGTCAAATGATACTTGGGATCTTGTACCTCTTCCAAAAGGAATAAAACTTGTCATATGTAAATGGGTATATAGAACTAAGTATGCATCAGATGGAAGTGTTGAAAGACACAAGGCTCGATTAGTTTCCAAAGAATTTTCCCAAGTTGAAGGAATTGACTATAATGAAACATTTTCCCCTATAGCCAAAATGAATTCCATTCCCCTTGTTCTTGCCCTTGTTGCCTCACATAAATGGGAGTTCCATCAAATGGATGTTAAATCTGCATTCTTGCATGGATATTTGCAAGAATAAATCTACATGGAAAAACCTCCTAGCTATGTTCAGAATGACTCTAGCCTTGTTTGTCACCTTAAGAAATCTATTTATGGTCTTGAGCAAGCTCCACGAGCTTGGTATGCCAAAAAGGAAAACTTTCTTATTGACACTGGATTCTCTAGACGCCATTATGATCCTAATGTCTATACCAATAAAGTAGGAAGCCATCCCATAATCCATGTCCTTTATGTTGATGAACTTATCCTTATTGGTACTGACTCAAAACTTTTAAACTATGTGAAAACTAACTTTAAGATGAAAGTTGAAATGACGGACTTAGGCTTTTTGCACTATTTCCTTGGCCTCCAAGTTTTGCAAACCAATGAAGGAATTTTTCTTTCCCAGTCTAAGTATGCTTGTGACCTTCTTCGTCGCTTTCACATGGATGATTGTAAACCACCCCCTTCTCCCTTCCAGTATGGAGTCAATCTTACAACCACATGTACTTCTCCTGAAGTTGATGCCACCCTATACCAGCAGTTCGTTGGTAGCCTCTTCTACTTGAATCATACATGTCCTAATATTTCCTTTGTTGTTGGTCTTGTTTCCTGGTATATGCAAACACCCCATGAAAGCCATTGGAAAGAAGCTAAGAGGATCCTTCGCTATGTCTATGGTACAGTTCAGTTTGAGATACATTACATTTCAGGAGGGACTCCTTTATTGGTTGGTTTCACTAATTCAGATTGGGTAGGAAACCATGATGATCAGAAGTATACTATAGGTTATGTTTTCAACCTTGGCTCAGGACCCATCACTTGGGCCTGTAAGAAATAACAGGTTATTGCACTTTCTTTGGCAGAAGCAGAGTATCATGCAATGGTAAATGCAAGCCAAGAAGCCTGTGGCTTTGACAGATCCTTTCAAAGTTTGGATTCGAGTAGCAGCATCCGACCATCCTTTGGTGTGACAATCAAAGTGCCATCAAGCTCGCCAAAGACCCAATTCAACATCAGTGCAGAAAGAACATCAAGATACACATGCACTTCATCAAAAAGCTCATGATCAAGTTATTGAAGTGCTCTTTTTCCCTACAGAATATCAAGTTGCAGAAATTTTCATAAAGTCTCTTACAGAAGTGAAGTTTTTCAAACTTTGATATATGTTAGGAGTTTAGGAAGTTGTCATTAAGGGGGGATAGGCTCTAATGCCTCCTTCCTTCTCCTATTGTGTCAACATTGTAAATCCTTCAATCCTATCCCAAGTTTTTCTTAAGGAGGGATGTTAGGATATTTAGACACTTAGGAGTTAGTTAAGATCTACTTGGTCTAATGTGTCGTTAGGTAAAAGTGTGTTTCTTTAGGATGCATTAGTATACATTTGTAGTTAGGAAATCTGATGGTCACGATATGTTCCTGACATAGAGTGATCTGACAGTTCATACTCTCCTCTATCTTAACGACCATTGATATGTGGCTTAACACCTGATTGGTCCATGATCTCTATTTAAATAGCATGGAGGGTCATTTGTCAATGATCGATTGTGAGAATCTCTCTTGTAAAATCTCTCTGTGATCTTTTTCTTTTGCATTAATAAACTACTCCAAGGGGTTGTGTTGGATGGGGTAGTGAATGTTTCCCCGTAGGGGTTTTACCACATGAAAACATCAGTGTGTTGATATTTGATCTGGTTATGTGAGTGGTTATTGAAGGTGTTTTTCCTATGTTGGAGTACATGTGTTGTCAAAAAAAGGGGGGAATCTGATGAGATAGGTCCCAAATAGGGGTGCAGGCAGGTCAAAAAAAAAGATTAAAAATGATTGGTATCAAAACTATCATGGAGAAAAGAGGAATCCAATGAGATAGGTCTCAAATAAGGGTGGGGAAGGTTAAAAAAAGTGTAAAAAATGATAGGTATCACAATGATTAGGGAAAAAAGGGGATTACCATGAAAAAGAAGATCTATTACCCTGCAACCTTTCCTCCTACATTTGGGTTGTGAAAATTACTATACATTTATTTCATTCTTTGCTGTTAATAATTTGGGAATTTCGATACTACGGTATT
>JASDQU010101206.1:137840-154076 GCA_032191745.1 Picea mariana | reverse complement strand
CCCTTTGCAACTTATTTACAGTGATTTGTGTGGTCCACTTTCTTCTCCTTCTTTTTCTGGGTGCAAGTATTTCTTAAATTTCATTGATGGTTTTTCCAGACATACTTGGGTTTACTTCTTAAAACTTAAGAGCAAAGTTTTTGGCAAGTTTCTGGCGTACAAGGCCCTTGTAGAAAAGCAATCTGGACATCAAATTCAAAATTTAAGAACAGATAATGGAGGCAAATATGTGAACAATAATTTTACAAGTTATTGCACTACATAGGGCATCCAAATGCAATGCACCGTTCCATATACACCACAACAAAATGGTGTTGGTGAGAGAAATAAATGCACATTAAAAGAAATGGATAATTGTATGATCCAATCTAAGGGATTAAGTATAAAGTATTGGGTGGAAGCAATCAACTATGCAAATTACATATTCAATCGCACTCCCACAAAGGCTCTTAAAAATATAAAACTGGAAGAATCTTGGACTAACATTAAACCAGATGTAAGTCACTTCCATGTATTTGGAAGTATAGCATGGGCTCACATTCCTAATGAGAAAAGGAAAGAATTGCAGCCTAAAAGTGAGAAGTGTATATTTGTTGGTTATTATGAAGATGTAAAAGGTTATAGACTTCTTCAAACACATTGTAATGAAATTATTATTAGAAGAGATGTTAAATTTGATGAAAATCTATTGGCATGTGATCCTAATTCGATGACTCTGCCTTCTTCGGTCTACGATCCATCTTCGACGTTTTTTCCTTATACTATTCCTATTTTGGTTTCTTCTTCAAATGTTGACAGTGAGGATGAAAATCCACCTCTACCTGATCACCTTCATCCAAATGAGTTCTTTGAACCTGAACTAGCACCAGTTCCACCGCTTCCTAGATGGGTCTGTTGAACACGAGAAGTAACTAGTGGTCTTGTCGATGATCCTTCAGATCAACATCAAACACATTCACAATTCCAGGGAGCCTCTTCTCTTTTGGCTCAAGTTTCAGAGAATCATGATCCAAAGAAATTTGTAGAAGATTCAGGTCATCCATAATTGGATACAACAATGAATGAAGAGTATTGTTCTTTAATGGCAAACGATACTTGGGATCTTGTACCTCTTCCAAAAGGAATAAAACTTGTCATATGTAAATGGGTATATAGAACTAAGTATGCATCAGATGGAAGTGTTGAAAGACACAAGGCTCGATTAGTTTCCAAAGAATTTTCCCAAGTTGAAGGAATTGACTATAATGAAACATTTTCCCCTGTAGCCAAAATGAATTCCATTCCCCTTGTTCTTTCCCTTGTTGCCTCACATAAATGGGAGTTCCCATCCAATGGATGTTAAATCTACCTTCTTGCATGGATATTTGCAAGAATAAATCTACATGGAATGACCTCCTGACTATGTTCAAAATGACTCTAGCCTCGTTTGTCGCCTTAAGAAATCTATTTATGGTCTTGAGCAAGCTCCACGAGCTTGGTATGCCAAAAAGGAAAACTTTCTTATTGACACCGGATTCTCTAGACGCCATTATGATCCTAATATCTATACCAATAAAGTAGGAATCCATCCCATAATCCATGTCCTTTATGTTGATGAACTTATCCTTATTGGTACTGACTCAAAACTTTTAAACTATGTGAAAACTAGCTTTAAGATGAAATTTGAAATGACGGACTTAGGATTTTTGCACTATTTCCTTGGCCTCCAAGTTTTGCAAACCAATGAAGGAATTTTTCTTTCCCAGTCTAAGTATGCTTGTGACCTTCTTCATCGCTTTCACATGGATGATTGTAAACCATCCCCTTCTCCCTTCCAGTATGGAGTCAAGCTTACTGCCACCTGTACTTCTCCTGAAGTTGATGCCACCCTATACCGGCAGTTCATTGGTAGCCTCTTATACTTGAATCATACCCGTCCTAATATTTCCTTTGTTGTTGGTCTTATTTCCTGGTATATGCAAACACCCCATGAAAGCCATTGGAAAGCATCTAAAAGGATCCTTCACTATGTCTATGGTACAGTTTAGTTCGAGATACATTACATTTCAGCAGGGACTCCTTTATTGGTTGGTTTCACTAATTCAGATTGGGTAGGCAACCATGATGATCAGAAGTATACTACAGGTTATGTTTTCAACCTTGGCTCAGGACCCATCACTTGGGTCTGTAAGAAACAACAGGCTGTTGCACTTTCTTTGGCAGAAGAAGAGTATCGTGCAATGGTAAATGCAAGCTAGGAATCCTGTGGCTTTGACAGATCCTTTCAAAGTTTGGATTCGAGCAGCAGCATCCGACCATCCTTTGGTGTGACAATCAAAGTGCCATCAATCTCACCAAAGACCTGATTCAACATCAGTGTAGAAATCACATCGATATACACATGCACTTCATTAGAAAGCTCATGATCAAGTTATTGAAGTGCTCTTTTTCCCTACAGAATATCAGGTTGCAGAAATTTTCATAAAGTCTCTTACAGAAGTGAATTTTTTCAAACTTCGATCTATGTTAGGAGTTTAGGAAGTTGTCATTAAGGGGGGATAGGCTCTAATGCCTCCTTCCTTCTCCTATTGTGTCAACATTGTAAATCCTTCAATCCTATCCCAAGTTGTTCTTAAGGAGGGATGTTAGGATATTTAGACACTTAGGAGTTAGTTAAGATCTACTTGGTCTAATGTGTCATTAGGTAAAAGTGTGGTTCTTAGTGTGTTTCTTTAGGATGCATTAGTATGCATTTGTAGTTAGGAAATATGATGGTCATGATATGTTCCTGACATAGAGTGATCTGATGATTCATACTCTCATCTATCTTAACGACCATTGATATGTGGCTTAACACCCGATTGGTCCATGATCTCTATTTAAATAGCATGGAGGGTCATTTGTCGATGATCGATTGTGAGAATCTCTCTTGTAAAATCTCTCTGTGATCTTTTTTCTTTTTCATTCATAAACTACTCCAAGTGGTTGTGTTGGATGGGGTAGTGGATGTTTCCCCGTAGGGGTTTTACCACATGAAAACATCGGTGTGTTGATATTTGATCTGCTTATGTGAGTGGTTATTGAAGGTGTTTGTCCTATGTTGGAATACATGTGTTGTCGAACAAAAGGGGGAATCTGATGAGATAGGTCCCAAATAGGGGTGCAGGCAGGTCAAAAAAAAGATTACAAACGATTGGTATCAAAACTATCATGGAGAAAAGAGGAATCCAATGAGATAGGTCTCAAATAAGGGTGGGGAAGGTTAAAAAAATTGTAAAAAATGATAGGTATCACAATGATTAGGGAAAAGGGGGGATTACCATGAAAAAGAAGATCTATTACCCTGCAACCTTTCCTCCTACATTTGGGTTGTGAAAATTACTATACATTTATTTCGTTCTTTGTTGTTAATAATTTGGGAATTTCGATACTACGGTATTATTCATATCTGCATAAAACCCTAGCGAAAAAAAAAAAGAGTATGGGACCTGCCAACACCCTTATTTGAAACATATCTCGTTGGATTTCCCTTTTCACCTAGATCGTTTTCACACCTATCATTTTTAACATTTTTTACCTCCTCTTACAATTACCATCTTTTGTGCATTGTATCATCTAACTCTGCATGCAAAACACTTATCCATCTACTTCATCTTTTTTAATTTTTCTTCTTTTTCCCATTTTTTCTTTCTTTTCATTTTTTACTATATACACTATGTACAATTGTATTTTCCTGTGCTGCAACTACTAAGGGTTACTAGGTCGATTTTCCCTATACAATTGCAGTCAACTACCATTCACCATTTGTTAGGCACCAGATCTATTATAATGGCAGAAAATAGAAATATTGCAGTGAATACCAGCAGAATAACAACTTAGAATAGAAATATAACAGCGGATCAACATAATATATGGAACCACAACACCAAAATAAGAACTTTATTGATAGGGAAACCATTATTTGGTGGTTGAAGAGGATACATGTAATAACAATGAATTAGTGTACATCAATGCGAAAGTACAAAATGTTGGTTCCTACCATTGGGGAGTAAATTTAATAACTATGAAGAAAGGGAGTGAGCCCGTAGAAGGAATCAGGGGGGATTTTTATTCCATTCCGAAGAAGAAGACATAGGAGGAAAAATATCTAGTAAATAAAGAAGATATTTGAGATGAGGGAGATCCTTTGTCAAAGGAGAAGAAGAAAATAATTCCTAAAGCATTAGTTGAAGGAAAAAAAGGTGGTCCCAATGGTAGTGATGGGTGGAAACTTATTAGAGAAGAAGAACATACACAACTTGTACCATATGGATTTATCACTTTAGTACTCACATACACCTAGCTACTAAAAGGTATCATGGTGAGACCAACTTCTATGTCATTTCCATATGTGACGTACCCAATTAATACTTGGATACCTCTCATCCTTCATATGAAGATCCTTTTATGTTGGATTACTCTCCCTTGAGTCCCTGTGCAGTTAGGAGGGAAGATTGTGTGCATCAAAGTTGAAGTGGTCGATGCACCTCTCGACTACAACCTTTTGTTAGGAAGGAGTTGGACATATACAATGCATGCATTGGTTGCCACAGTTTTTCGGGGCTTTTTGTTTCCACACAAGGGTCGAATCGTAACCATTGACCAATTGTGCTTCTCTTGTCCTGGCCCTTCATCAGGGGCATCCACGGTCCCCATGATTGATAACCCTCAACCTCAATGTAGGGGTTGTTTTGTGTCCACCATTGATGGGTACTTTCAGCTACCCACCTCCTTTTTGGTGATGTCAAGCTTATATCAGTTGCCCCTGAGCTGCCTAGGGCCAAAAAATTTCAAGTGTCATCCTTCCCCATTGGCCTCGATGGAAGGGACAGGGCATCATATCATTTCCATGCCCTTATCCACAGAGAAGTTGCATACAGTATTGTCCAGCAAGCTTCCATTGACCCCAATTTGACTCCTGTACAGGAGTTATACCCAGTTCTCGAGCCTATTTGGGCTCAAGGTTCCCTCATCACTACATAATATTTAGACTTGGTATTTCCCTCAAATGAGGCTATTATTGAGGCATTAACTAGTCCAGACAGACCCTGGGATGATCTCCATGATAGATCATATTTCCTCCCGGAGTTAAGAAGAATAGAGGCAGGTGAATTTGTGTTGACTATGACTGGAGATAGGTCTTGTCCTATTAATCCTCTGGCTACGCATGTAGTTTACGTCGAGGGTAATATGGAAAGTATCCCTGAAACGATCCCTATAGATATCTCCAAAACCCCTGGCATCGTGGAGAATGTTTTCTTCGGAGCAGACTGCCACCCCAAAGAGATTCTAATTTATACAAACCTATTTAAGGAATTTTGTGATGTTTTTTCCTGGTCTTATGAGGAAATGCCAGGCATCAATCCAAGAATCGTCGAACACGAGATAATGATTTATCCTAACGCCAAGCCGGTCTGATAGAATCTTCATCTGGTGAATCCTCAGAAAGCGTCAGCTATTCAGGCTAAAGTAGAGAAACTATTGAAAGTCGGTTTCATCTACCCCGTGCAGTTGATGCAATGGGTGTCAAATCCCATTCCGGTTAACAAAAAATAGGGTACAATTCCCATGTGCATGGAATTTTGTTACTTGAATAAGGCATGTCTGAAAGATAATTTTCCCACCCCATTCATTGATAATATTGTCGATGAATGTGCAGGTTGTGAGATACTTTCATTCATGGATGGTTTTTCAGGATATAACCAGATTCATATCAAACCCGAAGACCAGCATAAAACAACTTTTATTTCTCTTTGGGGCACATTCTCTTATAGTAAGAGTTATGGTACTTATCGGTAAATGTGGAAAAACAAATCTCCCTAGATCTAGAACAAAATAGAACAGAATATGACACTTTCTCTAAGCTCTAACTATTGAGTTTAATAGTTAACAAGATATAGACAACATGCCGTTTAAATGTTGCTTCCTCCTAAAATTGTCATCTTGGCTCCACTCTGGTGCTCCTGTGATATTGAATCTACAAGGGAACACAAGCCAACCAAAGTTAAAGCAATCCAATATACTCAACAAGAACTTATGCATGTGATCAAGGAATCATGCAATAAAACAAGACAAGTTTTATGGGAAAGAAACATATCACTGTATTATATTAAAGTGAAAGTTGAGATTACAACCAAAGCCTTGATGTTGCAAGGTCCCCTCTCGATGACCCTTTGCTCCAACACACACACTTTCTCCAAACTTGAATGAATAAGATCCACAATGACTTGATAAACTGAAATGAATCCCTCAAGTATGAACTAAAGTAGAATTCCTCATCCAATTCTTAGCCTATTCAATATTAATCTTGCTTGAATCAACCTTCATTAACCTTAGCCTTTTCCATGAGAAATCCCTCTTTATATAAGGGAGAGAGAAATGGTTGAAGAGATTAGGATGATCCCACCAAATCAGAGAAGCGAGTAAGATCCAAACCATATGGATTCCACCTCATATTCTAGAAGATCCCCTTCTAGAACTTTCGTTAAACTCAACCTTTTCTTAGTCTTTTGACATCGTCGCACCCTAGTTGTAGACCAACCTGTGGAGACGTCACACCCCAGATTTAGGGAAAGGGACGATGGCCAGGCATCATCCCACTTTATATATAGTGCAACCTATGATGACCTTCCTTAATAAGGTTTTTGAGAAGAGAAATTCAATCACTTTCCTCATGAAGAAAGGCTCTTTTTGGGAACATGAAAACATGTTGTCAATGGATCACTGGGGTGCCAAAATAATGTGTAACAGTAAGATTCCTTTTGGCTTGAAGAATGTTGGAGCCACTTTTCAGCAGGCCATTTATTTTTCTTTCCACAACCTTGAACATATAGTCAAGGCTTATATTGATGATCTAGCATCATGCTCTCGCAAGAGATCTAATCATCCCACACACCTCCGTTTAATCTTCGAACGATGTCGTTACTATCGAATTCGCTTGAATCCTAACAAGTGCAATTTCTACATGATGTCGGGTTGTCTTTTAGGTTTCATAGTTTTGACAGTAGGGATCATGCTCGATCCTCTTAAGGTTGAGGCGATAGTTCATTTGCCTCCCTTGTGCACAATCCCCCAGTTCATTTGCCTCCCTTGTGCACAATCCCCCAGCTTCAAAGCTTACAGGGGAAAGCGAACTTTCTTCGGTGTTTTATCGCAAACTCTATTGAGATCACTAAAGGGTTCATGTGTTTATTGAAAAAGGGAGTCCCTTTATGTTGGGATGAAGCCACTCAATGCTCTTTTGCAGCATTGAAACACGCCCTTACGCCTACCCCTCTGCTTCGGCCTCCCAATTATAATAAATATTTCTTATTGTACTTGGTCGTTTCAAAGTCGACCATCGGCATGGTCTTGGTTCAATATGATGATCTTCTCGAGGAGCATGTAATTTATTACCTGAGTCGAGGCCTTCTTGGGCCAAAACTCAACTATTCCCATGTTGAGAAACTTGTGTTGCCAACAATGCGTGTTGTCCAATGGTTCTTTCATTATATTTTTCTTTGCAATACTGTCGTCATTGTTGTCGTGAATCCATTTCAATATGTGTTGACACGACGGGTCATTGGTGGAAATATCAGTAGATGGCTTGTAATCCTCCAATAATTTGACTTGGATTTTGTTTCCGTGAAATCCAAAAAGTCGTTGGTCTTTGTGGAACTCATTTCAAAACTTCCGGTGGAATCAAGTGATGTTACACCCGAAGAATCTCCTATTAAAGAAGATTTTTTTCTGATCGCATCTTCGGGCCCCTGCTATGGAGATATACTAGTTTATCTAAATAATTTGAAGTTCGTTGCTTCTTCTTCTCGCGACGAGCATCGACGAATTTGACATCAGGCACAAAACTATCTCATACTCGATGACACTTTGTATCGTCGAGGTGTAGATCACATTCTTCGTCGGTGCCTTATACACAAGGAAGCAGAACTCATTCTTAATGACTGCCACACTGGAGCATGTGGTGGTAATTTTTCTGGGTTGGCAATAGCCCAAAATATTCTATGAGTCAGGTACTTTTGGCCTATGTTAATCAAAGATTGCGTCGAGTTAGTCAAGAAGTTCCACTCGTATCAGATGTTCTCTTGGAAGATGAGGGTACATCCTACTCCCATGTTTCCCGTCATCATTGTTGGTCCCTTCACCAACTGGGGGATTGATTTTACTACATGCCACCCGGCTTCAGCCAGGGTGCATCATTATATCATCGTAGTGGTAGACTACTTCACAAAGTGGGTCGAGGCTATGCCAACATTCAACAATGATGGAGAAACAATGGCTCTCTTCATTTTTAACCATATAGTAGCAAGGTTTCGCATTCCAAAGGAGATTTTCACTGACCATGGAAGTCACTTCCAAAACAAAATGACGTCTGAGTTAACATCAAATCTTGGGTTGAGGCAAGAAAATTAATCACCCTACTACCCACAAGAAAATGGTCAGGTGGAAGCTATGAATAAGTCCCTCAACACTATTCTTCAATGAACGATCAATTCTTCCAAGTCAAATTGGCATTTGATGTTGTACTCAGTGTTATGGGCCTACCGAACACCTGTAAAGACTTCCACTGGTTTCTCACCTTTTCAACTCGTTTACAGGATGGAAGCAAACTTGCCTATTGAGTGTAGAATCTTGTCTTTAAATTTGGCAATAGAGTTATTGACAGACAATTCACCGCTTGAGGAACACATATTATATCTCGAACAGCTCGATGAGCAACATCGTGATGTAGCCTTGGCTAACGAGGATCACAAGCAATGAGTCAAGTGTCAATATGATCAGTTTTTTTGTCCTCCGATTTTCTCTGAAGGTGATCTTGTCCTGGTCTACGACCAAGACAAGGATACCCTGGGGGTAGGGAAGTTCAAACCCATGTGATTCAGAACTTTCATAGTGAAAGAGGTCTTAAAGAAGGGTGCTTATCACCTGGTTGACTTTGAGGTAAATTCTTTGGCGGAGCCTAGAAATGGGCTCTACCTCAAGAAGTAGTACTCCTAGGTTGGTCACCTGGGTAACTTCTTGTACATATGTATAGTTCTTATACAATTTTTTGTCTTTTTGTTTTATGGACATGTCGTTATTTATGTCATCTTTTTCACCGTGGTAGATGTCAAGTGAATCGGAGGTGTTCTTTAGGTTCATGGATGGCACTAGCTGACACACTCAGAGGCTTACTTCCGCAGCTTGGGTGATTTTCACACCTCAAGGCCAGTTGCTATCTTCCGGAGGTATCTATCTAGGTGATGCCACAAACAATGTCGTCGAGTATAGTGCAGTGATATATTTGCTTCATGACCATTTGTCACATGGAATTTCTCACCTATGGGTCTACTTAGATGCTCAGTTGGTTGTGTCCCAGTTAAATGGAGTTTACCGCATTTATGATCCTACTTTACACCTACGTTTCCTTTCGGTATGTCTCTTAGAATGTTACTTTGATTACATTACATATATCCATGTTTCTAGGAGATTAAATCAAATAACAGATACTCTAGCTAATCAAGTATTAGATTGGCGTGTTGCACACACATAAAAATAAGTACACACATACACATGTACATACATTTGTAAAAAATGTGATCCATAAGACAATAAAATATGTATATATATATATATATATATATCAAAAAGTGTCAAAGTACATAGGTGGGCGTGAATGCCTCAAAAATAATAGCTGGTATACATCACGGGGCTTATGACCTCAAAAATATGAAAAAAGTTCCCTCAACACATAATGATTCCAGACTATCTAAGCTCGGGGCCTATTGGCCCTACCATAGTGAACAACGGCATTAGCCAAGCTCCAGAAAAGTTGGACCCAAGTATGTGGCACCCCAACTACATGAGGATGCATAGATGGCAGGAGATCCTTGATCTCGACCATGGGAACTACACGAGTGAGCGCAGTGAGGTTCTGCTCTACCCATCTCAAAACTCTCTCAACCTCTCTGGTTGGAGGTCCCCCTATGGTTGTTGGTTCATCGTCTGTTGTTGGTACTGCCTCTGGTCAAGGACATCGCCTGTTCCTCACAAATTTTGTCGAGCACACTAGTCCCACATATGTACATAACAAATACATAGTTGTCAATACTCTAATACATATTAAAAATGATATATATAAAAGAAACTAAAAATTAAATAACTTTAAAAACATGTACCTAGCTCTCCTCGCTCCTCTCCGAGATGTATGGGCATGTCTAGATCTCTAGAGAAGTTGATTCCAGCATAGGGGTAGTCCTCTATCGTTGGAATCTGTTGTGCCCACCAATCAAATAACTTGTCATCGAAGGCCTCTATGGTCCTTCCTCCCCCCTTTTGTGGCAGCAATGCTACCCATTTGCATATCGCTGGGAAGGAGTCCACATGCCCCCATACAGTCTCTCTGGGACTCATACTGGGCACCCTCTCGAAGAAGAATGAGCATAGTATGGTGCCAAACCCGAAGTTCTTGTTGCTACGCTCTCAGTACTCTGTCAGTTTCCTCTTTATGCAAGTGATCATGGTCATACTCCAATCAAAAATACATGCATCTAGGAACTGCATTACACAATACATGTGCACATAGGAGTCCTGGTGTAGGGCTGTGAATCCAGTGATCTGCCCAATGAGAAATAGGATCACCTTCAGTAACAAGTTGGTAATCTTGTTGATAGGCACTTGAGAACCTACTTTCTTTGTGTCAGCCTCGCAATGCATCTCAATGTAGTCTACGATGTTGAAGGACCTAGGGGGAAATGTGCATAGATTGATGGTTCCCCTCTCCTTGAGAGGCCAATCAAGAAGTATATATCCTCAGTCATTGGATTCAACGACTGCACCTCTATCATAAACGCATCTGCGCCTGGGTGTCAATAATCCACCAGGGTGTTTAGTAACCTAGGTTGTTCCCTCATAAACGGACACCGATAGAACTTCCACAACCCACATTGTTTCAATGCGGCAATGGAAGCAGGGTCCTCATTGACCAATATATCGATTTCCTCGTGTTCCCTCTCCCTCCAGTGGACATACATCTTGTTCCATGATAGTTCAAAGGGGAGTTATCTCTTGCACTTTTTATTTTTCCATGCTTTTGAGGGTGTACGCGGGTTGTTTTGGAAATAGTCATGTATGTCTACGGGCAGACTATTTTCTACCCACGGACATACACAGGTTGTCCTTGGACAACCTGCGTACACGTTGGGCTGCCCTTTTTTAGGAGAGTGCGCCCCCCAAAAAACTAAAAAGAGTGCACAAATGAAGAATGGAAATGCAGGAGGGATGTGTTTGTACTTACATGGTCCAAGAAGAAGTTTGTTTCGTCCTTTGAAACTCCCAGAATCAACTTCTTTAGCAAAGGGTTTTTTTTTACCTTTTGGTTAATTTTCAAATTGCAATGGTGAAAATGACTTGACAGCTTCTATTTATAGAATTTTTTGGCCATTTTTGCCACTTTTTTGAACCCTTTTGTTGTTTTTTATAGCTTATAAATCATTTAATTTGGTTCTTGAGTTTCTTATTGGATGTTACGATGCACTTTGGTTTTTGGTTTGGTAACTTTTTGGGAGATGGGTCATTTTTTAAAGGTCCTTTGATAAAAAATTGTTTTTCCAACTTTTTGCATATAAGTTAGGATTCCACCTCCACTTTTTGCATCTCATTGTATTTTTCGCTTTTCCATAGTATCGATCCCACCGAAGTGTGACACGAAACCATCATTGTTGTTTTAGAAGTGTCTTGATTAGGTGGTAGAGCCTACCTTTACACGGATGCCCTAGATAGATCCTTGTTGCATTTTGGCGTCCATGTTGTCTCTAACGACTTTAGGCTCGGGAGTCCTTATTAGTCCTATCATAATTACAAGTTTGAGCCTCATTCATCTAATGCACCATCACTCTTAGCCTCACCCTCGGGACTACAAAAATGAGCACGCTTTGTTGTATTTCAAGCTCGCTTTGAAATCCGAAAGTATCATCCGACGAGACCACATTTATGCTTTTCAATCTTATCGGATTAACTAAGAAACGTAACCTCCTGGAGTCTTCTTTAAGCCCTTTTCAGACTCTCTAAATATGAAAATATTGTCGAGCGATCTTATTGACCTTCACGCTCGCCAAACTAAAACTTGAAGGCAGGTTTTTCCGGAGGTAGTTTACCAATTTTTCAGTCTGGATGGTCAATTTTACGAACAAAGGTATACTCTAGGAACTTCGGTTCGCTAGAAGAGCATTCTCATGTATAAGTTTAACCCTTTTTTGGGACTGAGGGACTAAATTTACAAAAAAGCAACATTCTCCTTGGTTTTAGTTTATCACCTTTTTCAGGCCTTAGAGATTACTTACGAAAAAGGAACCCCCACAGATTCCATAGTTAAGCTCTTTTCAAACTACCTAAAATTAAAAAGATCATCGAGTGACCTTGTCCCTTCACACTCGTTAAATTGGTCTAGAAGAACATCTATTGGCATGAGTTTACCCCTTTTTCCGGCCTGTGGATTATGGAGGGAAAAGGTACACCTCGAGAGATTCGTCTCGCTGGGAGAGTTCTCCTCAGTAAATTTTATACTTTTTCAGGCTAAGGAGACTAAATCCAGAAAATGCTATGAGTCCATAGTTAAGCTCTCTTTAGACTCCTTATAATTGAAAATATTGTCGAGTGATCATGTCTTTGTCACACTCATTAAAATGGATTTGAATAGACATCTTTTCGGTGCAATTTTACCCATTTTTCGAACCGACTAGACTATTTTCGAAAAAGGTACCCCTTGGAGTCTTCTTTTACATTTTTCTTGACTCTCTAAATGTGAAAAAACTATCGATGTTACCTTCTCTAGGCCCGTCAAAAAATTACATTGAAGGAGGTTTCAATGTGTCTTGCTAATCGCATTTGCATCTCTGCATCTTTGGCCTAATTTCAACTCCAAGTTGCTCTCAAATGAACCTTTGAAGCATGCCTTATATGCAAGCCTTGTAGCATTTTTCCTCTGTGACCTAAAACCTTGACCCATGGAGGAATTTTCCCTGAGTGTCCTTTTCCTGCACATGTCTCCTTGCTCTGAGCATTAGTGTGTTCCTTGTGCCTGGAACTAGTATGCTTGCGACACTCGTTCCTCCTTTGTAACATAGCATTCTTTTATTCTTTTTCAAAGATCTTTATAAAATTGAAAAAGACAAAAAAATCAAAAAACCCAAAAAGAGCGGACGGGAAATATATATTCTTTTTTGGCAGCATAATGAGTCGCCCTTGGAAAAAGCACATCCTTTCGTTTGTTTGTCAGGAATTGGGATATAATATGACCTTAGGAAGTTGTTCTTGCTACATAGAGTTGTGTCCTCCTCTGTTTGGTTACTCTTCCAAACACATGGAGAGTTTGTGTTGCCTCCTGCATCGTGAACTTATGTCAATGTCATGCTGCCTGAATCTGATCATCTTTCATGCTTTTGTCCAAGGGAATTTTCACCCAACCTGAGTTGGCCTTTCTACAATTTGTCTCTTGACCTCGTGTCTGGCCATCCCAAAAGTCCAATCAATTCCTTGTTTGAAATCAATAAATTTCTCTACCCGATCATCGAGATCCTCTTGTCTTTTCCTGACAAGTCGTCGAAGACCTCTAGGTAGTGAATTCATACACTCACATTTCACTCCTACCGGAGTTTTGAAGATCTTGAAGTTGTTGCTCGAGCTATGAAAACCTCATCTCTAGCCATCAAGCGTTGTTGGATTCTTGAAGATGGATACTATACTTGTATATCTTTGATTTTGAGATGTAGATCCGTTGTGCATTGCTCACGGATACATTTTATATAGTTATATGACATGGATATGTTGTTTATTGGATTGGAAGCCATGATTTATTTTCATCCCGAGCATGGGAATGCCCGCCTCGGAGAGACAATTGTTATTTTTGCAGATGGCACCTCCCAAAATCTGGTACCGAGCTCACTCGTTTCGTACATTGGTGAAGATTTTGTAATGTATTTCGGCCATCAAATGCTCTTTTGACCTCACACATTAGGTGGAATTTTATATAACCCTAAATTTATCTACATATGCATACCTGGCCTTTGGCCCTCTTACTTGCATTTTTTTCCAAGCCATCAATGAGTTGCTCTTCTAAAAAATCCATTTTTTGAAGATGTACGTGTATTGCACCAATAATGCCCACGTACATACGCCTATTGCACCAATACAGCCCATGTACGTATGCATGTTGCACCACTACAACCTGCATATACTTGCAAAATTTGCAAGGAATTCATTGAGATTATGGGCTATTAGGTAGTTTCCCAACTAATTCACCACCTATAGCCTGTCACCCAACTGAATAACCATCGTTTTGTCATATAAAAGGAGGTTTTGGGGTCTCATTCCACATCTAGATATAAGAACAGTTAAACTCTACCCATTTCACATCCCCTCCTTGCCCCAAGTAATTGCATCCCTTTTATGAGAATTGCCTTAGCATTCCAAAATTTTCCCTTCTTCCTCCATCAGAACCCATTCACTTCCCAAGAAGAGATCTGAAGGTTGAGAGTAGAAGCCATACAGAGGTGCACTTGGAGCTTGGTGAAGAGGATCCCGAACCAAGTTCGTGGAGTAGTAGTTGACTTAGGTTGTAAAAGGTATAATCATTGAATTATCAATAATAAGTACTTTTCCTTTCCCAAATCATGGTGTATTGAATGTTTTTAATGCTTTATGTTTTGATATTCTAACGTCTAACCCTAATTTGTATGTGAATCACATGCTTGTAGCTTTCTATTTGTTTGTCTTTGAATGCAGGCTAGCCTTGGGAGGAGGCACGCAATTAGCAAAGCTTTCAAGCGCGAGAGGGTCATCACCGGACATGGAGTAGAGGTACATTTACCCTATCCTTCTCATCTTTAATTTTATTGTATGAGTCTTGGGTATGTTTGGGGTACTTAGAGAAGTAGTTGACTTTTAGATGATTTTTTATATGCCTACATTGTAAACCTTGGTGTAGTCATAGGGGGGGTTTTCCCACTAGCAATAAGGGAGGATAGCACCTCACTTGTTCACTCACTAATGAGCTCTAAAACAAGAAAGAAAATTATGTAGGTCTTGGAGGAGTAGTTGTTGCAATTGGGGGTGACGTCATAGAATGGTTTCTAGTCTATCTCTTGGTATCTCTTAGTCAAGCGGTGCGCTACTCTTTCCTAGTGAAGGAGTAGAGGAGGATATTTTTCTTTGTTAGTTATCTCTTGGAGCATTATTCTTGGTTGGCTAATATATATTGAGGAATTATGTAGGGTTTTCTTCCCCTAGAGGGTTTCCTAGGATAATATGTGTGTCTCTCTCGTTTCTGTGATTGCCTCTCTTTCAGTGATCTTATATATGTAGCGAATGTGCTAAATGATTGTAATAGTAAAGAAGAACCATAAATGTTAGATGTATGAGTAAAATATCAACATGGTTTCAGAGCAAGCCTAAAAGAGACCAACTCACAATTTATAAATAAGTGGCTAGCCTCAGCGCACCCTCTCCAAGATTCAGTTTTCAGTGTTGCAGCTGCTGCAGAATTAGGGTTTCTGCATAAACCCTAAGTGTGACATTTTCTCTATTTAAGGGGGATGTTGGGGGAAGTAACCACACCTAGGATATCTCCCTAGGAGGGTGCATCTAGTCCTTGGATTAGAATTCCAAAATTTCAAGTTTGAAAAACTAGGGTTTCCTCATAAAACCCTAAGTTGCAATTGCAGATGCAGTTGAAGTACCAATTGTAGTTGCGTTTGTAGTATCAGTTGTAGTTTCAGTGCCAGTTCCTTCATGTCAGTTCCTTCATGCCAGTTGCAGTGCCAGCACCAGTTGTAGTGAAAAAAAATTTGAAGTATTGGGACTAACTTTTATTTTTCTAGTGTGCCTTACCCTAGCAAATTTCCAACTACCTTTAGATTACAATTTGCAAAACATTTGAAGTTTTAAAAAAATCGTTATTTCTTTTCATTGCTACTAGATGGTGCCACTATCTGATGATACTTTCATAGGTATGTACTTACATATGTTTAAAATTGTATCATTATTCTAAAGGGTACTTGTTTGAGAAAGGATCTTTTGTCTAAACAAAAATCATAGATCCAGAAGGATCTCAGATCCAACACATTCAGAGGAACAATGCACTCCAGGTTTGATTAATTTGATATGCCTCTATTTGTTATGGAATTATTGTGATCTTATGAACATCTAGGTCGTATTTTGATCTATTGAAATTATGACTATCATACT
>JASDQU010101206.1:51606-67693 GCA_032191745.1 Picea mariana | reverse complement strand
CCAATAATAACAAAGTACCCATCGCCTTTATGAGCTCTGCTTTCAAAGGTGCTGAACTTAACTACCCAGCGGTTGATCGGCAAGCTTATGCGGTTTTCAAAGCAGTTAAGCACCTCCGGTCCTATCTTTTGAAGTCAAGGACGAAAGTCATTGTCCCCTACCCTGCCGTAAGGAACTTGTTAGTGCAGAAGGAGTTAGGAGAGAAGAGAGCCAACTGGGTCGCCTCCTTGCAGGAGTATGAATTGGAAATCACCCCAGCTCAGATCGTGAGAGGCCAAGGGTTGTGTAAGTTGGTTGTTGATTCGGAAACAGGACAAAAAGAAGATAGTGATACATCAAACCTAGGACAATGCGATCAAAGTTTAATTTGTTGTGCACAAAATCTTGTTAGTCCCTGGTACGACGATATTAGATTCTGTCTTGAACATGGATCAACACCCTGTCATCTTGACCCCACAAAGAGAAGAGCATTGAGACTAAAGTATGCCTCCTTTCATCTAGTTAACGGTATACTGTTTCGTCATAATTTTGACGGCGTACTGATGCGCTGCCTCGAAAAAGACAAAGCAGAAGAAGTCTTGCTTGAGTTGCATGCAGGAGAAGCTGGTGGTCACTTCAGTGGCGACACCACTGCTCATAAGGTTTTAAGAGCCAGTTACTACTGGCCCACGCTTTTTAGGGACGCCCATGCCTTGTGTCGTAAATGTATCATCTATCAGAAAGCATTAGGGCGGTTGCAAAAACCAGCCTTTCCCTTGCAACCTGTCTCAGTAGATTCTCCTTTCCAGCAATGGGGCCTTGATATCATAGGTCCTATTAACCCTCCGTCCTCACAACAACACAAGTATATTGTGACGGCCATAGATTACTTTACACGATGGTCCGAAGATGCTTCGCTAAGAACTGTTAACACAAGTCAGGTGATTGCTTTTCTAAACTCGAACATTATCACTCATTTCGGTATACCTGATTGTCTAGTCTTTGATAATGCTTCATACTTTTCTTCTCTTGAGATGAGTGAGTTCTCTTTGGAGAAAGGAATGAAACTGAAGTATTCTGCTAGTTACTACCCCCAGGGCAATGGCTTAGTAGAATCAACAAACAAGAACTTGATCAAAATTATCAAGAGAACCATGGCTGAAAATCACAAGAATTGGCACAATGCACTACTGAACACACTGTGGGCTGATAGGGTAACACCCAAAGCCGCTATAGGTAACTCCCCCTTTTTTCTCGTTTATGGCAGAGAAGCCATTCTGCCACCTCACATTCTTCTTCCTTTGCTTCAGTTGTCACAAAAAGTCCAAGAAGAAGATTGTCCCCCTTTAGAAAGCCGCATTAACGCTTTGATGAAGCTGGAAGAAGTAAGAGCCCAAGCTAAGCGTAAGTTAGATCAACATCAACAATTGATTAAAAGCTGGTTCGATTCTAATTCTGCTTCTAATAGGAATTTTGAAGTAGGCGATCTTGTCTTAAAGTGGGACAAAACACACGAAGGAAAGGGTGAGCACACCAAGTTTCAAAACTTATGGCTTGGGCCATTTTTAATTGCTGAAAAGTTGGGTCCTAGTTCCTTTCGATTATAGAATCTTGAAGGGCAGCTTGACACCTATCCGGTGAATGGCCAAGCCCTGAAAAGATACTTTGCTTGATAATTACCCTTGTATATTATGTAAATATTTCGTTTTTTGTTTGCATTTTTGGTTTGCTTTCTGTTTTGATTTTGATTTGAATTAATCAATTTTTTGTCTTTTTTGAAAAATACGCATACCTGTGCACTGAGCCATTCAGAAAAAGACAACAGAAAAATTTCTTCGCTGAAATAACTTCTGAAAGTTTGTACAAACATCAGTGATATATTGCTAAATTGATATCTACGTTGGAAAAATTTTGTTGTTTGAAAGAAGTTTACTGATTTCAATATCTGAGCAAAGTTTGTCATGATCATCTATTATCTTTTTACGCTGTCCCTTTTCCGTAAAGGAATGACTCAAAAGATTTCTCCCTATCGTAGGAAGTTGTTTTTATAAATAAAACATTTCTGGAGCTAAATAAAGGACAGTGTTAAAATATTCTGATGAGGTCTAAAAAAATATGTTAAAATATCAAGATTATCAGCGTCACCCCGCTCAGCTGTATATCCACAAAAGAAAAAAAAAAAAAAATTATTAATAAGAGTTGTGGGAAGTGATTGTAAACCCGTCGGGATACTGAACAGGTCTGCTGGCAGCGGGTAAATGCATGCATGGCGCCAAGACAACTTTGCCGGGGTACTGAACAGGCCCGTTGGCAGCGAAGAAATGTCGGGTACATGAAAATCTGTAAAAAATATGAGAAACCTCTTTAATGTCCTTTATTCTGATCTAGAACTTCTTGGCAGGATACAGATGTCAGAGCGGGTTAAATGGCAACCCTGTCGAGGCTATGGACGCCTGCTGGCAGCAGTGGCTATGCAAACAGTATTGAAGATTTTATCTTTAATATCGTGACTTGCTGACCTTAAGACTGTTATTAGTTTTCATCTTTTAAAACACTACTGGGAAAAAATGATTAATGATGATGTTAGTACGATTTCTGGTTGTTATTTTTGAGTTGAAATTTTCTTTGCTGTCCTAATATGAATTTATTTCTTTTGACAGAGATAACTGCTTCTACCAGTGTGTCGCCATTGTTGGCAGCCAATTCAATTTTTTCTATTGTCCTATAAGCTTCCTACACCTATGTCTTCCGAACTTCAAATTGTCGTCGCATTTTTCAAATAGACGATATCTTCATTTCTTGCGACACTTGCAAATTTGTCTCCATTAAGTTTGCACGACTATAAGCATGAAAACTTCTCCTTTCGAGGTGACATTTCGATCACTATCTGAACTGTCGTCATCTTTTTATCGATATTTTCTATGGCACTTACCTTGGTTTATCGTTATGTGGCTGAAAGGATTTTCGAACTATGCTCATTTGGACATTCTTATATTGATTGCAAAACTTGATTCTGTTGATTTTGTAAGTCGTTGAGCATTTTGGTTTATACTTATTATGACTTGCCTCATCTTTTATAGGGGTTATGATTAAATTTATATATATGATATAATCCTTATTGCTGAACTTTTTATAGCTCTTGGCTTGTCAATTTTATGAGTATTGATTGGCACAATTGTTTAAAACTCTTGATTAATACATTGGCGCATAATGATTTTGGTGTTGATCTATAAGTTGAATGTTTTGGTGCTAGTGCATATTGGTATGTGCATTGCATTTGATTGGTTGTACACATAAGTTAATGGTTGAACGATTATTATGGAGTGAATAGCTATGGAACTTGGCGGTTGTACTTGGATAATGAGTATTATGCATGGTAGTGAATAACTCCACCACCCTCGCATGCGTGCATTAATGCTTTCCCCCTTTGATCATTCATTTTTGTTAGACCGAATAGCTCTGCTTCTGTGCGTTGGTGAATTCGAACCAAACCCTTACCATGTGCTCGATTCATGGCACCAGTCGTCCGAGTTGAAACCAATGGTAGCCAAGCTCTGTTGATGTTTGACAGTGCCCACAGTGACCTCGAGGAAAATGAGTGGCTTCCCTTTATACAAAGATTCGAGGGTTTTAACCTTTGTGTAGCTCGACAATTTGCCATGACCTTTGATGGCTGTCGAGCCAAGGTCAACGATATTCAATTGGAAATTTATGAACAGTTTATCACTCTTGCTACGGGCTTACCTGCCACTGGACAACGATGGTCCACGAATTGCAAAGTTGAGGAGGTCCCATGGACACTGCTCTTCCAGTCGCGCAAAATTACCTCCTGTGATAAAGGTATGCCAGTAACTATGCTCAAAAAACGTTGGCATGATTTATTGATGATAATCAAGCAGTTTGTGACCTGTGAAGGTCGGTACGGGTTTGTGTTCTTACACCACCTGTGTTTGCTTATGGTTTTTATGGGATATCAGCTCAATATGCCCTATTATTTTCATCGAAGCCTGTTTAAAATGTCAAAGAAGTACAAAAAACACCAGGCTGATAGTAGCCTTTTTCATTATGGGCTGGTTAAGCTTATCGTTGTCTGTCATTTGAGTCTACACGGAGGTTGATGGAGCAATTTTGTTGCTCAGAATGGTTTCGAGGATTCGAACCCTACATAGGTTGACAAACCTGTGGTGAGTGAGGTCAAGGTTGTACCCCCAGTACCCTACAGTATCCTATTGCCTAAACCCTCGGCCGACCTTCCTATTGACCTACCCCACACTGTGACTAAGAGTGTTGAGACTGTTAAGCCTATGGGAAAAAATACCAAGGCAAACCTCACTGTAAACACCAAAGGGAAAAAGAATGCACGTTTGATTTCACGGATGGCAAGAAATAAGCCAAAACCCCCTGTCAAATCAAACCCCATCGTGTTGAGTGAGGACTCCGATTCATAAGTGGAGCATTTCTTGGCTAGCGAATACCCCTATTCGCAAGGTTTGTGTGCCGAACCCTCGTATGACTTTGTGTCAAACCTACCCCCCTGCCTACAAGATGACCCTAACTACCCAGGCATTAAGTTGCCTTGTGAAGCCCCTGGTCATTTATCCAAACCCTCTCCTGCTCTGTCTAAACCTGCAGTGCCACCCTGTGATCAATGCAGTTCATGGTTAGAGAGATATTATCTTGATGTTCCGATTCTCTAGTCAAGAATTCAGTCTTTAGAAGAACAGATTGCACTGCTTACCAGTCAAAAGGCCAAGCTACAAGCGACAGATAAGAAACAAAAGACGACAGGCTCCATCTTGTTTAAAAATGTGGAATCAGCCACGACTGTCGTGAATTCTAAGTTGGCATAATTGAACAGCCTCGTCATCACACAGGTATATTTTGATATCACTTGTTTATGTAATGATTCAAATTCATTTTTAAACAACTCTGTTCACAACATTGATTGGTTCTGTTACATTGTATGCATTCTATACATAGCTTTGCTTTGACTAAATGGAATTTCGTTTTTCCCAGTTTAGCTTCTATTAGATTTTGATCGATTTGATTGATTTTAGTGTGGATTCGATTTGTTTGATTGAGTTAAAATGGATGCTCTACTGTCAATGGAAGTCGTTTATATCTATTCAAGATAGGAAGTGTTTCTCATATTCAATTTAGAACAAAATCACATCTCGTTTCGATTTCGTTATAATGCATACACTATGATTGGTAACGATTTCGATGAGGTTAATTGCTATGGTTTGTTGTGCCATTATGACTTTCAAAGAATAGGATTTCAACTCAAATAATTTCCAATGTGACTCTGTTTCTTCGGAAACAATTCTTTTTATTTTTAGCCTGTACAAACGCGCTCAAATCATAAAACAGATTTAATTCATAATGAGTATGCTAAAACCCAACCAGTTAATTCGCATTGGTTTACTGTTAGCTCGACCATGTTATCAGTTGGATTCATATTTGCGATGGATACTCTGTTTGAATTTGATTTGTAAAATGAGATTGGTTATATCCAGATTCACGATTTGTTTCTATGTTAAACTCGGTCATGATTCGTTTGAAATCAATGATCTCGTTCAAAACCAATTGAGTTTATTTGCCCATTTTACAATAACCAATTATCACTTATGTCGATTCTAATCAAAGTCAAATTAATCTGGTTACGATTTTGTATGAGTTGATTCTCGTCCCTGTTTGAATTGGTATACCTGTCGCGTGAATCGTTTGATATCATGACAGTTATAACAATTTTAAAGCGATTCTGTTTTGATCTGATCGTATCTCCTGTTGTTGGAAAAACACAACGTTTGCTTGTCATTTGTTTGATTGCATTATTTTTCGAATTGGATATGAAGCGATTTTTAAAACTGTTTGGTTTTGTCTACCCGATTATGATCTAAGAAGAGCATGCCTATTTCTCTATTCGGTTATTTAAATTTGATTCTATTGGATTGCAAATGATATAACATTTTCAAATGAAATGATTTGTTATTGGTTGTTAATTCAATTTTTATTAAAAAGATTTGATTCAATTTCAATTATGATCCTGTATGTTATTTTAGACTAGCTACAGAATTAGATGATTCTGTAGCTAAGTCTGTAGAATTAGATTTTTATTGTTTTGCTAATAAAATATCTTACTAACTTGTTATTTTTGGTCCATTGCAGATGAATTTGAAATTGCATTGGATTTGATGAGCAGTTAGGGGATATTTGAAATATTTTGGTTTCATTTTAGTTTCCTAGTTTAGTTGATCTTGGGAATATCTTCCGAGATTATGTAAACAGTTTGATAACTGCCACAGGGAGGTTTTACCCTGTGGAGAAACTTATAAATACTTATTATTTTTGTAATAATGATCATCCTCATTCGTGGGAGAACAAGGATATGGAATTTTAATACAGACTGAGATAGAATTTGATATTCTGCTACAGCTTTAGCTTTTCATAATATCAATATTTTGTTTTATGTTTATGTGTATCTATTTGCATTTGGTTAATGACTACTTTAGCTATCTTAATCTTTGCAAATGATATGTTTTGATCAATATAATCCATATCTGATTTCTTCCAAGTGTCTAAAAAACATAGCAATTGTTCGATTTAGTTTGTGAACGACAGATTTCTCTTCTTCATAAGTTGAATTATTAAATATAAGTTTTTGCATAACAGGTTTCCCTTATTGCAGAGATTTATAAATCATATAATTGTTATGAATTTTTATGTCTTGTTTGTCCTGTAAACAACTCAAAGAGCAGTGTAGCCTATCGTTTACGAGAAGCTTCTGAATCATCCGGTGCGAGTTTCCTTCCTCTGACCAGCTTCGAGGTCATCATACACAGGACAAATCTAGAGCATTTCCAGGTTAGTTTGTCATTTGTTTAGTATATTATTAGTAGTTTAGTTTAGATATAAGTTTAGTTAGATATATGTATAGTTAGTATATTAGATTGTTAATTTCAGTAAGTTTCATTTCTTGTTTACAAAGTTATAAAATCAAAAAATAAATACCTTCCTCTGTCTTAGGGCAAAAAGCTAATGAGTTTTGCAGGTTTTATTCAAATCTGTATTTTGGCGAATATTGTATATTTTGTAGATAAGTTTTATTTCAGATATTAGTTAGTATAGTATTAGTTAGTAGTTTATATATATAGATAACATATTAGTTTGTTTTAGTAGTTAATTTTAATTAGATTAGTGTATTAGTTTGTTTTAGTGTCAGTAATAGTTAGTTTTATTTATTGTTAGTTAGTTTAGTTAGCTTGTTTTATTTAGTTTTAGTTTGTTTTATTTGTTTTAGTTAGATTATTTAGTTTAGATTAGTTTTCTCTTTGGTTTTCTTAGAACCTTAGAATGGCCAACGAAGCCGCTAAACCCATCAGGGTGGTTCATTCCAAACGGCTTGGGTTATTGGACAACCCTGGACCGGTTCCACTCTCTCAGTTGATGGACGGTCAATTTCTCCCGTCAACAGATTCAAATCCAGCAACCTTGCTTCCTGTGAAGTCTTCCATTTGTTCTTTGTAGCCTCCTGAAGATTTTCTAGCTTGGCTTTCTTCTTACTGAGCTTCCTTGCCTTCTTTCCTGTGATCCGACTCTCTCTAACTATTTTTGGATTCGTCTTTCCATTCTTATTCTTATCTTCTCCTAGTATAGTGACTTTACATTGTTGATGTGATTCCAAGGGGTTCAAAGTTAATATCCCTTCTCTTATTAATTCCTGGGTGGGCATTCTTGTTTCTTGCATGGATAGGTCATTCAAACCTTCTTGCGTTCTTTCAACATCGACAACCAGTTCTCTTTCCTTCTGTTGCTTCAACTTATCCTCTCGTTCTGCTATTAGTTAGTATATTTTTCTAGCTATGAAATCCCTTAGTTCTTGCTTTTTATTTTTTGTAGCTTCTTCCTATGCTTTCCTTCTGATATGATCCTTCTCAATCCAAGTCTTTCCTAACCAAAGTGGGAAAGGGGCATTGTTATCAACAAACTTAATGACTTCAAATTCCTCTTTAGTCGATGTTCCATGAATGATAATAGGTACATTAGTAACTGTTCCACATAGGGTTATCATCTTTCCCTTAAATAAGCCCATCCTTCCCAATGAAGGTACCAAAATAGGCTTTCCAAAAATTTCCCAAGTGTCTTATGTCATAATATTCACTTGTGTTTCCTCATCCAAGACGCAGTATATGTTGAAGTCTTCTATTCTTGTACTTATGAGTTGTTTTAATTTCATGATCTCTGGTAAACTAATATCTCTATGAACATCCATCTTTTCTTTCAACTGCACTAATGTAGCTTGAAATTCCTCCAATCTGATCTCTTTCTGATTCTCTAACATGTTCTTAGTTTCTAGACTTTCGTTTTCTTGTCTTATGTTCATCCTTTCAACTTTAGCAATCATCTTTGGGAAATCCTAAACTTCATGACCAACAATTTTACAACAAAGACAAATAGGACCTGTACCAGGGCATTCCATAGCAAGATGTCTCGATATTCTATAGTTATAACATAGTGTCAATCCTCTCTTTCTCTTAAACGTTCCCCAACCTCTCCTGTACTGTGCACTAAGATCACCGTGTTGGACCTGCAATCTGAAAAAAAATCCTTTCTAGGTTCTTGCATCCACTTTTTTGTCCAAAAATGATTTCTATGCATAAGAATAACATATCTTTCTTCATTTATATTATCTTTACTTAGATCAACTCTTTCTTCCAACTGCACCCTAGCTTTCAAACTAGGACAAAATCTATTAAACATACCTAAATTCAAGCTTTCGAAAATAAAAATTTCACTTATCTTACTCTATCAAAGCATAAAGCTTTACCTCTTTTAAGATCTTACCTCTTTTCTTCAAATCAGGTTTCTTTCTTAGCATAGAATTTCGCAAGTCAAGTAGAATACTGCGCACTACAATAGCAGATCTACGCACATAGATTCTCTTTTCTCTACTTCAGTTCCCAACAATCACTGTTTCAGGTCCCGACAACAGAGCCATTTGTTGGCACAGGGGAAGACCTAGGGTTCAACGCTTCAACAACGCACCAACAAAACCCTAACTACCGACCCTTTTGGAAACACTTGCAAAGTAGGTGAAGTGTCACCCAAGGTAGAGGCAGGGGGGTACAGGACTTAGGTGTCTGTAACCAAGATGGGACACAGATCTGTGATTATGACACTTCGCAGAGTATTTTAGAAAAACTTAAAAGGTGATATGCATTAGTTCATTAGATTTTATTAACATCCCAGAAAAAACCCTAAGATAGATTGACACAGTAAGAATGGAGATTAAACACTTCTACCACTGAACATAGCATTCAATTAGATCTAGCATTCATTCTCAAGTAAATCACTAAGAAACAACAAATCTATCTATCATATATAACAATAAGGCACTAAGCATATTAATAACATGAATAAGACAACACAGAGCACGCCAAAGACACAAGATATTCTTGGTTCACCCTAGCGTGGGGCTACTTCCACCAACTGATTCATCTTCTTTATTATTCTTCAATCTCTTACATTCATCTACTCTTGTGCTCTAAGACACAGAGCCAAGCTTTGTAGAGGACATGAGATGTGCACACTAAGCACTAGATCCTCCTTCCCAAAATTAGGTCAATGCATAGAACCAACTCCTTTATCGAGCACAAATCCTTACATACACATTCTGTTGCACATAGAAATCATAACTACTTTCACTTAGCCTCACAACTATCCTACATTGCTTCTTTTCTACAATACATTCTTACACTTATTTATACTTTTCCAATTAGGCCTAAACATGGGAGAACCCATGGGTCAACATCCCATAACCCATTACAAAAACCCTAATAACCCCTTACTAGGTCCAAAAAGTCCAAAAAACAAGTGAGATCTACGATCTCAGCTTTGCCTGGGCGCTCTTTCCTCAATCTCTACATCAAATTCCAAAACATGGTCAAACCAGACCAAGGTTTTCTCAAAACTTGGTCGAGGGCCGACATCTAGATAAGCATCAACATTCTTATTTCAACAAGAAAGAGTTCAAAAGTTTAGAATGGTAGAAGAGTGGAGCAAAAGCAAGCATGAACACATGATAAAAAGCCTAATACTATAAAATATTAGAACCCAACAAAAATAGTTTAAATGGCTTCTTCAAGTAGGCCACAGGCCCATAATAAATCCAAGACTACCCAATATCGACATATACTAGAGACATCGTTTCCCTGACACGTGAGCTTCATAGGATCCCAGACAGGAAACATGCAAGTTGTCCACTTTGTTGATTATTACATTTGAGATCCCGAATAGTTCCTACCCTTGAATTTTCATAATTATGCGAAGGTGGTTTTAAGTGTGGACTACCAACAACTGGTGATAACACAAGACTGGGCCAAACCTCTTCATTAGGCTGACATATTGTCATTGGTTGATTTTCCTCACTTTTTCCACGGGGGGTCAATGACCATATATGTCCACTTCTTACTTACTTACCTCCATGGGGGATACCTTTGGCTGGGGGGTAAATATCTAGGTGATGTAGTAGCAATCCAGAGGGTTACAATATTACCCATGCATGAATATGAGCGCAAAAAAGTGATGACTATTAAAGACACGACCTAGAGAAAGGTATATAGTGCTTACAATACACGTTAGGGAACATGTGGGGTGGAAATTTATGAAATCAATGATCGACCAGTCCAATTTTCTACCCAACCAATCCCCTATAAAATCCTTGACTAGTATGTTTTGCTACCCAAACCCTCACAATGGTTCTCTGGAAGGCCCCTCCAGGATTTGAATGAGCTGCTAGGAATGGCCCTGTGTTTGCAGCTTGTCGATTCCTATTATTGCATGAAAGCAGGGACCCTTATTTTCAAGAATCTCACAACAAAATCTTTCAACAATGGTACAAAAAACTTATACAGACAACTACTTCGCAACTGTGCAGTATTAGTGACAAGTATGGTAGCTACCTTATCTTTGAATGTAATTTTCATAACATGTACATCTATCCCAATGATGATTAAGGAGATGAAATGGTGTTACTATTGTTCCACATCATGAAAGAGGACATATAAAAAGGAGTCACCAAGAGCAGCTCGGAATTGGAGGATCCAGTCGAGTTGTGACTGTTATAGGATGATGTATGTTGGATCACTGTAACAGTTGCGTTGTTCTAAATAGTCTCTGTGAACTTCTCAGCACTGAATGACTTGGAATTGGAGGATCCAGTCAAGTCTTCCTTTCAGTTTCTTGAAGCCATGAACCAAGCGGATCTTGTATTCATAGTTTTTCCTCTACGAGCTACCGAAAGGCCTGTTGCCTGAGATAGTTTGTTCATCCTTCTCCCAAGTCTTTCGCCTACCCATCTTTAAATCAACTCCCTGACTGAAGTTGGGTCAAGACCTCCTTTGTTCCTTGTTATCAAATACAGTTCCTACTTTAAAGCGATACCTGTTCGAGTCTCTACCCATTCGATCACCCATTTATCAAACCGTGACATAAAAATTGATGGGCGCTGGGCTTTGCTTTTGCAAGAAATCCAGGAGTGACTTTCGTCGCCAACATTTCAGGCACCATAGCCGGGGACGAAATTGAAGATTTTCCCTGGGCAAAACGACATTGAGCCTCTGATTCTGAAGGTGCATCAGACATCAGAGCCCTTAAAGATTGCTACTGTGCACTTGGCAACTCCACTGTGGCGACTCCATTGTTTCCACATCACTGTTTCAGCTGTGAATACTGTTATCACACCTGAAAGCTGACCCTAAGGAGCTTTCTCGAGAAGGTTTCAGCAACTACTTTCTCAGCCTGAGAAGCTTCCTGGGGTAACAAAAATGTTAAGATCTGGCCTTTGATGGTGAACAAGGACCAGACATGCTTGAAGCTGCGCATCTTTCACCTGGCGAATCCATGATTCGAGGATCGATTGGCGACTCCACTGGTTCGATATGGAGAAAATTTTGGCTCAAAGGTTTGCTTTTTGTGACTTTTTTTAGATAGTTGGTTTTCCTAATGCACTTCTTGATAGAGACCAATGGGAAGATTTCCTCCCTGAATTTCATGCAACAAGTTGGGAGGAACCAGCTGAGCATTTACTGGACTTCCATGAGGCTATCCACCGACACAATATCACACATGAGGATGTCCAGATTAAGATCTTCAGGTATTCATTGAAGGGAGATGCTCTTGAATGGTGTCGGTCTCTTCCCGCTGCAAGCATCCGCTCTTTAATAGGTTTTCATACAACTTTCAATTCATTTTGTAAAGACTACTATCCAGCTGATGGTTTGTTTGAAAACTGTTGTGAGGAGTTTTCTTCGCTTCAGGAAGTCTCTGTTGGCCCCGAAGACCAGGTCCATGATGAAGCCCTTACTGTGGAGGAAATCATCTGCTGTGAAAATATAGAGGTGATGGATGATATTAATTGTGTTAGCCCCAGAACGGAATCATCTGACATCATATCAGATGCATCTGTTCTTTTAGATCTTCATGAAGATCAACATGCCTCTTGTGGAGATTATGAGTTTGCAGAGCAGATGTGGTCCATGGTAGATGGTTCACCTGAGTATCAGGTTGAAGCAGATATTCCTAGCAGCCCTGCTTTTGAGGACGGAGGCCTTCCCGTTTTTAAAGAAGAAGTTATTGTGGAAGCGGTTTCCTCTCTTTTTCTCCAGGGGGTTTCTCACGATATATGTTTACCTGGGATTAAAGAGAAAAATATTACGTGTGAGCAGCCAGAACCAGTAGGTCCCACTATCTCTAAAACAAAAATTCTTGACGGGATCACTGTTCTGGAGGAGGATCATATCAATGAAGGACAACCCCTTTTTGATATATATTATAGTGATGATGAGCAACAACCTTATCCTACTTTTGATCACTATAGAGATACTGAAGAGCTAGTCAACAAACAGAACCACCCCATGGTCCCTATTTATGATGAATACGAATTAGACCTAGGGGAGACCGAACCAGAGGAGCAGAATATTTCCTGTCCAGAGCCAGTCAGCGAGCAGCCACCGCCCGAGTGCAGCGAGCCTACGTCAGTTGTCCACCATCAACCTGTGCTTATCAGATATATTCAGCCACAGGTGAACAACTATGTAGCAGAGAAGGGTGTCTGTCGCCCATTTTCTGGAATTTGCCACTCATTCTATGACCCTGTCTACAAGTACATGGAGTGGAATTTCCCCTATGCCTTGGAGCCGCCCTATTTCATCTCAACTCCAGCCTGTAAGGAGGAGTTGAAGAGTGTAACCGCTCTGCTGCCACGGTTACACCATCCGCTAATGATCATCGATAGAAGGAAGGAGCTTCTATCCAGGAAGTTGTGTGAATGGCTATGGTGGAAGTTTTCTTTCACCTAGCCTATGTAAAGTGTTTTATTAGGTTAAGACTGTACATAAATAATCTCCTGTAAGCATGAAATTTTAGTTTGTTTTGTTTTTATTTTTTCAGCCTGTATTTTCAGCAGCGGGATGTTTTGAGCCTGACTCCATAGCCCAACAGCAAGGCACTGAAGCTGCGGAATGAGTTCTTAGAGAATCACAGGGATGAATCTATCCCCCATTGAGCCTAATGTTAGTGATTATTTTGGTATTAGGTGCAAAAGCACCCAGGTCTATAGGTTGCTCAGGAAGTGCCCAAGCGCAGCGCAGGAGAATCCCTGTTTTTCCGGTAGCAAGGCAAGCGAGCGGGAAAAATAGCATTGGCAGCATCCAAGATCTATTTACAAAGCAGATCGACGATCATTGGGTTTTCAGAGCTACCAAGTTGCCCAAGGTTTAGCGCAAGAGGGAGCACTAATAGTTCAAATTAGATTTGGGTCGTCCGATCCAACCAGGACAGGTGGCAGCCTGTCGGCGTATCGGGTATCGGGAGTCAGGAAGATCTTCGTCCATTTCACTTGAAAGTGCCGATTAGCAAAACTCCGAAGCTCCCTTTGAACTAAGCCCAGGATCTCAGCACCAAGTCATATCAAGCGAGCGGGTGAAGGGGGGACAGCCCCGTTATAATAGCAAATACTATCTGGGTCGTCCATCTGAAGGATGCGCGACATGCATCCACGTTATGACGGCATTCGGGAATTCGAGTGGTAAGCACTCCTCGCCATTTTACATTTTGAAACCCCGAACCCCGATAGCGCCGAAAGCGTCAAAACTCGGGCCCACAGTATTATCGGGTTAGTTCAGAGCCTTCAAATCAGTGGGGAACATGTGGCGACTGTTAGGCCCTCCCGACATTTCACCCATCACGGCTTTAAAGGAGAAAAATCCTAATCCTTTCTCATCCGCGAACCCCGAAACGCCAAAAGCACTCTGACAGAGAGGTCAAAGGCACGTAATTAAGATTCAAGAGAGGGGGTGTTGTGTTCTCCAGGCACTGATTCATGTGATCTAAATCCCGATGCCAGCTTGAGGATAAATGAAGAAGAGATAAGGTGGTTGAAGTCTAGCTTCACTCATTAATTATAGGGTATGGATGTCCCGACTGAAGGTCCACCCAAGATGGTCCTCCGTACAAATTCTTTCCATGGAAGCCACGCTGAGTCTCCAACTCACCAAGGAATCCTGCACATGCCAATTCAACATTTAAGGGCTCAGCTACCCCCCTGGCGCGAGCCATAAAGAATTAAGGTAGCGTATGACAATAGAATGCAGGCCAGATGTGATTGAGGAGATGCCTCTGTTGGGTGAAATGGGGAAGGCATATGTAGGCATTTTGGCCATTTTTTGTACCTATCGATGGTGGAGCAAGACTCCCAATTGTAAAAACTTTAATGAAGAATTGTGTTCTGGTTATTTCTAGACTCTTGAGACTTCTTGCCTAATGAATGCCAGCTTCTTTCATATCTTTGTGTATGCTGTATTAGAGCAGCTCGGAATTGGAGGATCCAGTCGAGTTGTGACTGTTATAGGATGATGTATGTTGGATCACTGTAACAGTTGTGTTGTTCTAAACAGTCTCTGTGAACTTCTTAGCACTGAATGAATTGGAATTGGAGGATCCATTCAAGTCTTCCTTTCAGTTTCTTGAAGCCCTGAACCAAGTGGATCTTGTATTCAGAGTTTTTCCTCTACGAGCTACCGAAAGGCCTGTTTCCTGAGATAGTTTGTTCATCCTTCTCCCAAGTCTTCCACCTACCCATCTTTAAATCAACTCCCTGATTGAAGTTGGGTCAAGACCTCCTTTGTTCCTTGTTATCAAATACAGTTCCTACTGTAAAGCGATACCTGTTCGAGTCTCTACCCATTTATCAAACCGTGACATAAAAACTGATGGGCGCTGGGCTCTGCTTTTGCAAGCAATCCAGGAGTGACTTTCGTCGCCAACATAACCCTCTTGAGTTGAGTACCATTGATGATAGAGTTTGCGCAGCTGTGGCTGAGTTCACACAAAAAAAGAGTAGCTTGGCCTCTCTTCCTCTAGGAAAGTGACTGACTGCAATAGTATCTATTGCATCTAAAAATAAGGAGATTGATTCCTTCTAGGATGAGAAGCAAATGATCTCAGAAATAATCACTATTTTGGTCAATAAGGCCTTAATATTTTATACCCAACTGATAGATGCACATGTTGTTATTGGCCCCTTGATTAAGAAAATGGAAACAACAAATTTGACAGCTCCTCAAGTCACAACAACTGATGTAGGCTCAGTTGTTGAAATCACCCAAGAACTTTAAGAAAAGCTTAATGAGATCGATTAACAATTCAAGGAGTTAATCTAGGAACTCATGAAGATGGTTCTGTCCATCGCATCAATCACTCCATGAGGTAATTGGCTCGAGGAGGAGTCAAATAATAGTGGTGGGGTCCTACTAGAAACTAAAGTTTTGGGTTAATATCATGCACATGCACAAATGAAGTTGTGTGCATGCCTATTCTAGTTTTGTGCATGCTCAAGCAACTGCATGAGGGGTGACATGAAGCGTGCATGTCATATCTAATTTTGTTAATGCACGCGCATGTCAGATTCATTTTTTTTCAATGCATTATGGAATGAAGAAAATAATCTTCGGTAAATCTCCCCAAATTATTACTACAGGAAACACGAGGGAAAGTGGAGCAATATGAAGATGAGCTCGCGAGGTAGTTGAGATTGCTCCACTTTCCCTCG
>JASDQU010101206.1:41101-51506 GCA_032191745.1 Picea mariana | reverse complement strand
TTTGAAAATGAACCCCCGTTCTATGTATTAGACTCAATTGTTAAAGGAGTTTCCCTCGCGTTTATTTTGTAAATGAAATAGGCCAAAAGAAAATTAGGGTTTTTAGTGTAAATGAAATAGGTTAAAAAATATGAAAAAACAATTACGGTTTTTTGTTTTGTAAATGAAATATGGAAAAAACAATTAGGGTTTGTTTTGCAAATAAAATAAGTAAAAAAGAATTAGGATTTGTTCGCATAAATAAATATGCCTTTCGGCGTTCATCAGCCACAGTCACAATTATGTGGCTGTGCTAGTCTATATGAATTGAAAATCATCCTTCGTCTTCACCCCTTCTATGTTCACTTCGACTTGCTCCAATAAACCTATAGGGTATATACTATATTGATTTTCCAACCACAACTGAATGGGCGACCAAACCAAGTTTGGTTTGCCCATTAATTCCCATGACCTCTTTGGCAGGATGTTCACATCAAAACCCACATCTAGCATGACACCATCCATTTCATAACTACCAACTTAAGCTATCATCTTGAACTCTCTTCTAGTGCGCTTCTTATTACTGACCTAGCATAGATCCATTTCTGGTAGGGGGGGTGATATATCTCTATATGTCCCTTCTTCCCCCATACAGGTTTATAACATCTATGTCAACCTTCACAAATGATTAGGATCACTTAAAAATCTGAAGAAAAAAAATGTAAGAATTTACTTACTTGATCCTCATCTTTTGTCTCATTACCCAAGTCGTGCAGTGCTTCTTCGTGTGCCATGCACCTCAACTCTTAATTTACATGTTCCTCTGTTCCCCTTTGTTCGATGTTCCACAATTCCTCCTATCTATGTGCTTCTTATAGAAACCTCTACATTGTTCATTGTATTTTCTCATGCACATGAGCTTCCTCCAAAGATATATGCATGATCCACTACAATTCTTCATGGGCATAGGCCTCTTCCAGCGACCTTTGTGTCACTCGTTTCACTTCCTCGTGGATCCAATACTCTTTAAGTGAACTTTGTGTCATGATTTGAATCTCTTCATGTTCTCTTTCTTCCTCGATGCCTCTTTGCATGTCACATAGAAATTGCTTCTACTGAGCACAATCAAACTCGAGAAGGGGCCTCTCCTCCTTTTTTATCTTCCCCTCTGGCCTTTGAACTAAGATTTCACCATTCTTGAATTCCATTCTCATATTTTCTCCACCTCTATTTATCACTCAGACATCAACCTCATCATCCTTTTTCTTATGCTTCATGGCTATGTAGTCACCATGTTGCAATGTGTCTTTTTCTCTTCCCACTTTTTCAACAAGTCAAGGCAATCTTTGGTTAAATTCTTGGCGTTGCAACAATACCTATAGAGAGCACACGATTTGGTACAAAATATTGATACATAACCAATTTATCCATAGTTAAAACAAGTGGGGGGTCTACCTCTCCCTCATCCATATTCCCATCCCCTACCTGTTTCATATCCACCTCTAGGACCTCCTTTATATCCACCTCTCTCAGTACTTCCACAATCACCATGCTTATGTTCCTCTTGTACCCTAAATACATTGTGGGTATGATCTTGCATCAGCTAGAGTGTTCATAATTTGTTCACATCGTGTCCTACAGACTTACTGAATTTGCAAAACAAAGTATGATACATACTCTGATATTTATCCAATGTTAGGTGGAGGGGTGGTACATGGCCTCACTGTCTGCAAATTTTGCACTATTCTTTGTGAGGCCCATTTGGAAATGGAATCGATGCACCCATTCCCAAATATTTTCCAAGTACAAGACACCCATCTCTGCAATTCCCCTCAGACTAACAAATGGTACACCATACTTGATCGTGCACAAATTTTTCCTTTTCCATATCATATAATTGCATCGTCAGGTTGGATAGCTGAGACTGGAACTTCTCCAACCCTACCAATGTCTCTCCTACTCTCTTCGTGTAGCCTCCAAGCACATTTCAATTTCCACCACTTTTTCCTAAGTAGTCACCTTATGCTAGGTGAGTAGGACTCAGATATGGGGAAGTAATCCTACAATGAACCATTCTCTATGTTGCACTTCCCATATATGGAATGTCAACCTATCTAGAAAAATCTTAAACTGTTGGTCATAATCCCACACATTTTCTCCCAGTTTCTACTTAATCTCCTCGATATCTGTAATACATCGAGACTCTGAATTAGGTTTCTACAATTCATTAAGTATATCTCTATTGATTTCTAACAGAGACCTTTCCTATCCCTCTCGCGCAATGGCCTTGTACTTCATATACCACGTTAGGGATTTGTCCCTAAATGTGGTCTCTAGCTACACAATATTTGGTGCCTCATCTATGACCCTCTTCATAGACCATATCACCTCACATGTGAACCAATGTTTCTCTGCATCATCTCTACCCATTCCCTAGAACATGGTTAAACGCATGGAACTATCTTGATTCGCCATCCTCAACCTCAAATTATGTCCTCTGAACTGATTATTGGGTATCTGGGATATTTGTACTGGTATTATTCATGTTGAAGTAGCACTGAGTTCATTTTATTCTTCACTCATCATTTCACTTCTTTCTCCTCCTACTCTTTATTTTAATCTTATCTCCTCACTATCTTTTGTTCTTTCTTCTTGTCTACAAATACTCAAGGGGGGTAGTTCGAAGGGGGGATCACTCCATCTTCTTCTAAAATTTCTTGTGAGGGAACCCAGATAATTTCCTACCTGCAGCAACACAAGACCATCCACTATTGCTAACTCTTCCCCCCCACCACTAAGGGATCCTGCATCTTCCTCTCCTACTTTTGCACCTCTACTTTGTGCCCCATCTTGCTCTAGAATTTCATAACTCTACAACTACTACTATTACTGGTATCTCCATTGAATACCCTACTCTCAATGTCACACCTCTTCATGGGCCTATCCTCATCTATTCTCCTCTTCGAAACATCACACTCTTTCTCACTTCCTCCATGTGTGGTCTCCTTCCTCTTCATTTAGGGCCTAACCCCTCATCACACACTCCTTACTAACTTCCTTGCGCTTCTTTGTTTCACTCTCCTTCTTGACTCCACTCTTCTTGCATACCTTTTGGCTCTCTCTCTCTCTCCTCTTCTCTTCTAGGTCCATCCTATTCCTTACCTCATTTTAACAACTTTTGTATCCCCCTCAATCGATCCATATCCTCTCTCACTTTCCCCCCTTCTTTTCATCTCCCCCCAACACTAGGTGAGTCTACTCAACCATCCTGTCATGATCCATGCAAATCAACCACTTCCAAACGAACAACATTTTTATCTAGAGTGGTATTTCTTCTAATATCCTTCTTCTAGGACCTTTCGTGAACTTTCTTTAAACCTTGTTAAAATCATCAGTGTACACAACAACAAATTCGATTATATACCCTTCCTTCACCCCCACAAACTAGAAATTGATGGTCTGGGTCCACTTGTTATCCAACTCCTTAAACCTATCAACAGTGACTTGATCCCATATCAAAGGTTCTCGTGGCCTCAAAGAATTATTAGTAGAAATATTCCTCTTCAACCATTCATACAATAGATAGGGAAATTCATCAAAGAAAATTCCATGCATATTAGAGTAGAGATACATGTCCTTTCATCACTTCACATTAGTATTTAGACCTTGAGTTTCCTGTCAAACAAAATCATCTTCTTTTGCAGTCAAACAATATTGAATTTCTTCCCGAGATGGATACCACCTTGTTCTTTGCTTCATCACTTAATACAAAAACTTCAGGTCTCAACAATAGAAACATTTGTTGGATCATTCATGCTTGCACCTATCCTTCGTAATGTTGGGGGCTTGAAGACCCAAGGTTCATCCAAAGTCAGCCAAAAAAAAACCCAAGGCATTGGCATATCAATACGCATTCGAAGACTAGGGAAGGTATCACCTGAGACACCATGAGGATAGCAAAGACCATTTGGACTTGTGTCAATAATGATGAAGGACTAGTTGCACATAAATCTGTCCAAGTTTGCATTCAGACAATTCATTGAAAACTACTTAACTAACAAGATGCAACAACAACACACACACATTAAATTGACACATGAGTAACACATCATAATACTAGAATCACTACCAATGTATTATATTCATTCCACCATCACAAACATACATTAAGAAACTCGTTAATTGACAACAAGAGATCCATGCTCTCTTATACATTTGACCAGTGCTACATTACATAGAGACATGCACTTTCCCTCAGACTCTGCATACATGAAAAACTCAGACTTACAACCAAATATATTACAAAACATAGGTTCATAGAAAGCTCAAGGACAACAATACCCACAACCATCAATAAAAACCCAATTGACTAATTGGATAACTAGTGAACTCTCTTTCTATTGTTGCTCCATTTTATTTGCTTCTCATCTCTGGTGCTCTGTTACTTTCAGTTCTTTCCTACTCACTCCTCTGACTGCCAGTCTTCTATGCTTCTAGCACCCACATGCATTCCATGCAGCCTCTTTGGAATCATGGAAATCTCAACTACCTTTCCATATCATCTTCTTACTACTCCATGTTCCCTCTTGCTACCTATATTAATCATTTGGGGATATTTCCTGAAGATTCTTTTCTTGATTCTGGCGTACATGTGATGTCTTATTGATTTCTAGCGTGCATCACAAAACTCAGACAATTGCACATTGACATAACTTTAACTAGTGTGCATTGACAAAATTGGATATAATGCACACACGTATTGTCACCCCTTGCATAGTTTCTTGAGTGAAAGAAAAATTGGAATAGGTGCACATAACTTTGTTTGTGTGTGTGCGTGGTATTAACCCAAAACTTTGGGTGCCAATAGCTTGAAGACTATAAAATGCAGACTTATTTCCTTGTTTTAGTAGGAAATCACGATAGTTCATCCACACATAATGGTGATTTCTCTTGTTTTTTTTTAGGAACATTGAATGCTTGAGGCAACAAGGTGAACTAAGTCTTTGAGACTTGGGTAGGATTTTCAAATGTTCCTAGAAGGTCAAACCATTTCTAGGTTGCAACAAGAAAAGAACATAGAAAGAGTTATGGAATACTATGATGGAATTCATGTCCATGGAAGGCCATGAACGTGGTTTGCAAGGTGAAGGTATGAATGATTTTTTGTGTGTGTGAGTGAAACTATGAGTGGGTTGAAGGTGGAAGCATTGGTAGACACAGATGCAAACCATAGTTTTGTAAGTGAATAGATTTCTATAGTACTTCATCATAACCCTGAGAGTATCATGGCCCATGTTCAAGGTGGTGAAATCAGTAGTGAATCTAGAAGTAGGATTAGTTCATTTTACACCTTTGAAGGTTGAGGAATGGTTTGGCAATTTGGACTTGACAATGGCTCCATTGGACAAACATGCAATCATCTTCGGGAAAGAATTTATAAATATTTCCAAATAAATTCTTGTGCCCCATGAGAACTATTTGATGTTCTTAGATGGAACCAAGACTTATCATATGTCTATAATGATTAGAAGGAAGTTGGCAAGGATGCCAATAATTCCAGCCATGAAGTCATTTGATGAAACTAGTGAATCCTTGAACAGGCCTTGTTTCATATCACAACAACAAGAATATATGGTTTGAGGAAAATCAACCTTGGGTGATAAATATGGTTAAGAATGTACAAAGAGAAGGTTCATAGCACTAGAGACTCCAGTGGACTCGGTGTTAAAAAAGATTGAACTATTGTGCACTTTGAGAAATCGAAAGAAATACATTAAAGGTAAGGGTAAATGTGAACCAATAGTAGTGTGGAGATCATTTGTAAAGGCACTCACCAAGAAATTACTTGTTTCACAAATTGTGCACAAGAAGAGATAGGCTAGATGGAAGTCTCAATTTTAATGAAAAAAATTTCAAGTTTTGGGTGTAAGCAATGCAAAGAGGCACTCACCAAACAAGACTCTAAGTTGGATGTGAAAATGGGAGATGAATATTTCATTTATCGTGATGTAGCTGACATTGTATAGTTTTTCAGATTATCCATGGGGATCTATGTTGGCCCTTGGTTATGTAAGCAAGTGAAGATTACAGAATAAAAGACGAAAAATGAACTGCGTGGAAGACAGAGTGACTAATATTGGGTTGAAGTGATCAAAAGAACAGAAAAGACGGAGAAAAGTAAGAGAAAGCAAGCCATTGGATGGGGAGACCGAGGAAGACAGATTAGCAAGGAATATGGATCATGGACAACTCAGCAAGATAAAAGAGCCACTGGTAGATTCTTTGGAGAACCTCGTGGGAAGGAAGGAAGGACAGGCTGATGAAGCCCTAAAAACATGAGTCAAGTTGACCTAGGGTTTTATACACCTAGGGTTTTGGTATCTAGGGTTTTAGACACCTAGGCTTCAGCCTGAGGCTGTCGGTGAGCTATTTTAATGTATAAATAAAGGTCACGAGGACCTGGGATGGGGTTTTCGTTAGTTCGATTATGTGATCATGAGTGATTGTTGTTATTTCTGAGAGAGAAGTATTGTGTGGAGAGAGAAGTCTGTATTGTAAGATATTCAACTGGGTGTGAATATCTACCCTGCAGCTAGGTGCGCATGGAAGGGAGATAGAGAAGAGAGAGAAGGAGAGAGATGTGCAAGCTAAGAGTGCAGATAGAACTGTAAGCTTTCACCTAATATATTATAAAGCACAGTTCTGTGGACGTAGACCTAGGGAAAGGGTGAACCACGTATATCCTATTGTTGTGTATGGTTGATGTTGTGTTCCTTACGTTGTTACTCTGATGATGCATTAGTATGTTAGATCTGATCTATAACTATGTGAAGTAGGTTTATGTTTGGGATAGAATAATCTGATCTCCATGTGTGATTGCCTTGATCCCACTTGCATTTCCTCTAGTTGTAGACACCTGTGTCCTGCAACCCCTTATTGCTACTTCGGATGAGACTGCATATGCTTCATAGGTGTTGCTGAAAGGGTCAGTAGTTAGGGCTTGTTGGTGCGCTATTAGAACTGAACTCTGGGTCTGTCCCCGTGGCAACAAATGGTTATGTTGTTGGGACAAGGATCTTCCTGAGGGAATGTCAAGGTGGTTTCCATCGAAGACAGAGATTTAGAAGTAGATAGAATAACAAGAAAAGGATTTCGTAGAAGCTCAGAATAAGAACCCTAATATTAGCGCAGAAGACTGGTTGGGAAGGTATATCTTTACTATATAAATGAGAATATATTTGAAGGAATTCATAAGGATCTATACAAGTGGTTGGCCATATTAGCAGACACCCAGTTTGAGATCAGATCTAGACCGGTTGTGGTTTGGACACCGGCGTTGATCAAGAAGGTCAAAAGAGTTGATAACGTCGTGTCAAGAGTAGTAGATCACTGGTTTGATAGTACCATTGGAGGGTATATCATAGAGTTTTCTATTGATAGGGTGGAATCATATAGCCAATCAAAGAGATATTTCTTTAAAGGACCTAGAGGAAAATTTTTACACTTCTTGAAGTTGAAAATCAAGATGTTATTGCATGAGAANGCAAGATGTTATTGCATGAGAAGAACATCTTAAAGATACAGTAGTGGGTCAAACTGAAAAATACAATGTTCAAGAATTCAAAAAGTGACAACAACATAGAGATCGGACACATGCGCAGTGGGAGGGCCTTCAGAGAAGTTCCTATGTTGAACTTGTTCAAGCAGAGTCACAAACCAACACAAGAAGAAGGGTTATAAAGTGGAGAAGAAGAAGATTTGTTGAACGAGGAACATTCGGAGTCCTTTAGGGTAGAAGCAGAGAAGACTAAAGAACCTCACTGGAAAAAGTTAGAAACTTCAAGGAATGCACAGAATATTGAAGTAAGTTCTATTACACCCCCTGTTGTTTCAGCAACATTAAGTAACCAAAGTAACCTAAGTTATCAAAGCACTCAGAGCACCGGTACAAGTGGTTCAGCGTGCACTCAATCAGGAAACCTAGGAATATCTATGGTAGATGAGATGAGGTTACCCACCTTTAGAGGGGATGGATCTGAAGATCTTGATCAACACTAATTTCTATGTGAAGCTGTATGGAGTATTAAAAATGTCACCGATGAAGCTGTTCAATGAGCTCAGTTTAGTACTACCTTGAGAGACCTCGCACTGAGCTGGTACATGAAACTTGTCCAAGGAATTGCACAGCCTAAACCGCTGAATGAGATCAAGAATGCGTTGATTGTAGAATTCAAGAAACCCAATTCGAAGTCACAATTCATTATAGAGTTCAAAGAAATCAAGAAGAGAATAGTTGAACCTGTTTGGGAGTTTGATCAGAGGTTTAAAACCTTAACAGGTCAGCTGACTTTTCAGATCCTAGACGAGCAGAACAAGGAATGGTTCATTTTTTCCCTTTTACCACACATCAGAGTCCCTCTAATGCAATAGAATATTTCTTCACAGGTTGAGGCACTGGATATTTCCATGAAGCTAGAATCAACTCCTATGGGAGAATCCATCTCAGGTATGAGTCAAATCTTGAGTTAATTAACTAGCTTGTCTCTACAGATTGAAGATATGAAGAAATATAAGGGAAAAGATAAAAGAGAAGATACTTGGTGCATTAGATTCAAATCGAAAGGCCATGACAAGGAGAATTGTCCCTTATTTCACAAGTACTTAGCATCTAGAGCTCTGAGCCCTTTGAAGCAAGTTACCCTACCTTGGTGCGAGGTATGTAGAAATAGGCATCGCCCTAGTGAATGTTATTACTTGCAAAAGTATGTTCATACACCCACAAATTTGTATTTCACGTTATGTAAGTATGTAGGGCATGATGATAGGGAATGTAGGGCCTATGACCTCATGCATGAAAGGTCAAGAGATATATAAAAAATTCAAGGTGAAGTACAACAAGACGATAACACTACACAATATAATTGCCCTGGAAGAGGAAACTTCAACCCTCATGGTGGATTCATAGAAAGTGGACGAGGAGGAGGTATGGTTCGAGGTAGAGGTCAGATCATTTGTTATAACTGTGCACAGCTAGGTCATTTGGAAAGGGACTATCAAAACCCTTGTACCACTTGCAGTTACTACAACTCATTTGAACATGTCATAGAAGATTGTATTGTGTTGTTAGCCAAACTTCAGGAAAGACTAGGAGGAAACCAACAAGTACATCTAATCATAGCATAACCTCACGGAGAAGATTCTAGAGTTGTTGTTATCACTAGAGGAGGCGCTACTATAGGATAAGACAAGGTGACTCCAGGGAAGACTACAAAACAATCAGGAATCAGAAAAGCTAAGGAGAACACACAAGAGTTTGATCCAAATAAAGAGAAACAAACATTTGAAGAGGCAAGAAAAGAGTTTAGAAGAGATCAGGCTTCTTCATCAAAGGCATAACCAAAAGTGAAAGAATGTGTAATTCCTGTGGCCTTTGATCAGTCTCCTTCACCTAGAGAAGGAAAAGAGGTAAGAAGACTCATGGAATTTTTATGCACTTGTATTAGTTTGATAAAGGATGAGAGCATTGTACAAGAACTCCAAAACTTGATCAGATAGTATGAGATAAGAAAGGTAGATCCTCTACTGAATAAAGTAGTACATCAACTATCCAAAAAGAGAAGGACAAATAAGGAACTACACCTTAACGCTCAAATTGGAGAATATGATATAGATTATGTGGTCCTCGACTTAGGATCAGAGGTCAATGTTATGATGAAGCAGACCTAGGCACTGATGGGAAAACCTAAGTTGATCTATTCCCCCATCAAGCTTAGTATGGTCAATCAACAAGTTGTGAGCCCCTTCAGAAGACTGGAACATGTCCCTGTGGACATCGATGGGGTGAAAACATTTTTGGACTTCGAGGTGATTGAGATAGTCGATGATAGTTGTCCTTATCCCGCACTGTTAGGAATTGATTGGGCTTTTAACTATTCTATTGTTGTTGATTTCAATAAAAGAATATTGAATTTTGAAGGAGATGGCCTTAGGGTCATCACACCTCTGGATCCTGATGAAGGTCCCAGATACATAGAGCCTATCAAAGAAGAGGACTGTGCATATGAGCTAGAGAATATATACAAATTGACCGCAAGATAGCAGGATTACATTAATCCTACAGAAGATGGGAATTCAAGCTGAGGAAGTGATAGTGCATGCTCATCAAACTCAGAATAAGCAATAGAGAATTGGCATAACAATATGTATGAATTTTATGCATGGTGATGTGCTAGATTGACCAGAGAAGTTAGTTGGACCAGCACAACAATAATTAATTTACCCATGTTTGATGGTTTAAATCACTTAGAAACTTTCTTATTGGAATTTGAAGAAACTGTACCAGTACAACAGAGAATGTTGGCACTGGACGAGGCTTTGAAAGCTACTCCAACAATATGGTGGGGAACACATAAAAGGAACATTGTGA
>JASDQU010101205.1:533851-557793 GCA_032191745.1 Picea mariana | reverse complement strand
TCATTCCTGGAAGAATGCAAGGATGCACAAGACCTGGGGACAAAATTTCACTATTCATGGATACTCATCTTGATCACCTTGATTAGATGAAAGGAGTCGAAGTATTCATTCTTTGCCATAAGACCCAATCATTTCCACGCAACATGATAACTATCACTGGGGTGCTCTTCAGACCCCAAGAACAGAAAGGTGAATGCAACCATATTCAAAGGATATTATAATTACCTAGAGGAGAGAATCACCAACACTTGGCGGGTTACATCGGAAATGGTCGCACAGTACCAGGGCATAACCAACTTCAAAGCGACTAGGCATGCAATGTGGATCCAACCATGGAAGGATCCTAACAATAAATGGATACAACTATGCTACTGCATTAAAGAGGAGGACACATATATGGAAATCAATGATTGGAACAATGACTGGAGGATTCCAGTCCTGAATCAAGAAATTCCCATAGATATGAAGGTGATGGAAGGGCAAGAATAGACACCTGTAGAAGAGACAATAGTTCCCAAGAAGCCAAGAACAAGTCAGAACAAGGTGCAACAGAAAAAAGGGGGGGTGTCCAAGAAAGGAACCCAGATGGAGAAGAAGAAAAACACTAAGGCACCACAAGTATAGGACAAACAAACTGAGACATCACATGGAACCACATCAAGTGCTACTCAGTAGGAGAAAGGCCAAAGAAAGAGTCTAGTCATTCAAATGGAGGGTGCATGCAAGAAAGCTAAGGCACATAGATTGCCACCAGAATACACGATCATGGAGGAAAATGCACACCTTGTGGCTCAAATGGTTCAAGATCACACAACAAAGGATTTTGATGATGCTCAGTGCCAAAAGGATAGAATTTAGGAGGATATGGAATACATGAGGCAGATCCTCCAGCATCTCAAAGAAACACAGGGGAACGACCGAGGAATAGAAACAGTTCCATCAACATCACATGCAGGAGTCGAGTCTGGATCGAGCGAGAAGGACAAGATTCAGATGACAACATAGCCAAGTATGACATTTCACGTCACACCCAACATGATTCGCATGGATGAAATTGTGGGGTAGACACCCTTGAAGGATTTGGCCCAAATACAATTGGTAATGATGTAGATACCAACCAAGGCCTTGTACAAACTGTAAGTCAGCGTCATGTAGGAGGTACAGTTGTGTGCACACATAGACGTAGAGGAATTGAAAAATAAAAAGGATAGTCGAGATGAGTTAGAATTGGTACTCGAGCATGTCAAGCTCGAGACCAAATATGATAAAGACTGCACAAAAAGGATGGAACAAGGATTGGCGGTAGCATATGAGAAAATTCCAAAGAGTGTGTAGGAAGCAGAGCTTACAACGATGCATAAGATTGATCATATTGTGCAGACAATCGATCAATACATGTAGGAGATTGAGCACCTTCGAGAATAGATCGTACCTACCACTCTTCCAAAAGTGAAAGAGTAGAGGAAAAAAGAAGTAACAATGCAGACGCAGATAAAGGAGATGGAGCGATAAGTCCATGCGATGACCAATTTGTTTGAGAAAGTAGCACAACTATGGACGAAGTTGGAAGAGTATCAACAGGTCAAGCAGTGGGATCAGGAATAAGAAAAGATAAGCATAGATATCCAAGACCTCAAGTAGAGGCAGAAGACAATGTCGACCACGGAGTGCGTCAAAGGAGCACAGGATATGAAGAAAATGCAGGCAGAACTCATAGTCACGTAGACATAGAAGAAGAAGTGCCAATCTCAAATGGAACCATTCTAGGAGTAGGCAACAAAGGTCATTACACAAGAGGTATACGCAAAGAAAAACATGGAACAAACTCAGGCATAATGCGTAGGGATGATCAACGATGATATTGTAGTATAAGTATTGAACGCACTTAAGGAGAAGACCATGCAAGCTCGAACGCAAGAAATGGAACTCACAGAGAAGTTCCAGGCTATCACAAGAGAGATCACAGAAGTGCACAAGGTTTAGGTGGCTCGGGATGAGCCACATGTTAGTGTTGGGGGCTTGTTGGATACAAGCCAATTCAGAAAGAAATCCTATTTTTGGAAGAGAAGAATGCAAGAGGTAAAAGACAGCTAGAAGGAAAAGCATCATGTGTAAGAGAGGTAGGCGAAGAACACATGCATGGAATACCTAATGACGTTAGGGTTAGGGTTTTTGTAATGCATTGTAATGGCCGGTGAGCCGAAGATATAAATAATTAGTACTTAGGAGAGAGAGACAGAGGAGAAACATAGAGAGAGGAGAGAGAGGAGGCGTATTGTAAGAATTGTATGAATAATTAAGCTGGTGAGCTACATAAGAAGTGAGTGACTTGATCCTGAGGGTTAGATCATAGGTTGATGATCCTAGTGCGACCTAGTCGGCCTCGTAGGGGTTGAGAAACCTTTGGGAAGAGGGAGAACTAATATTGTAAGCACGCGTGGTGTGGGATATTTCTAAATTATAATAAAATATTGAGAGATAGATCTTTGTGGGATAGCACAGGACGGGTTGAACCATGGTAATACTATATTATGTGAATGAATGAATGCATATTTGTGTTTTATTATTTGATGACTATTATATGAACGATGTAAATAAATAGATCTCATATTCCACATGCATGCATAGAAATAATGTTATAACTAGATGTTAGAGGGACTGAATAAAGTTTACGGTGCACAAACATAGATCTTTCTCAGCCTCAGGTTGCAAACACCTGAGTATTTTAGCCACACATAGAGATATCTTGGGTGAGACTGCAAATTGCACTCTATGTGTTGCATTGCCTTCTGGGTTACCAAAGGGGTTGATATTCTTTAATGGATTTTGCTGGGAAGCTTCTTAGTTATAAACTAGGGTCAATCTGTGATGGTCAATAAGAATCAGAACGCCCCATAAAGACTCCTCAAGACCAATATAAGAAGTGATAGATAAATAAACCAAGAGGGAGGTTATTGATAGAAAGGAACTAGGAATGATACGTCTAATCCTAGCAACGTCGATGGATTTCAATATTTCGAAAGAAAAGACAACGAAGGAGATGATGAACACATTGGATAAACTGTATGAAAAACCCTCGACGTACAATAAGACATTTATAATGAAGATATTATTTAATATGAATATGTCAGAATGTGGGTTTGTTGCAGATCATTTAAATGAATTTAATATGGTTACTAATCAACTAAGTTATGTGAAAGTGTACTTTGATGATGAGGTCAGGGATCTTTTAATCTTGTGCTCATTGCCAGAAATTTGGAATGGCTTTGTCATGGATGTAAGTAAATACTTCTCTAGTTCAAGAACTTTAAAATTTGATGATGTTGTTGGTGTTATCCTTAGTGAGGAAATACGACAAAAAAGCATAGGTGAGGCATTAGATAATGCATTGAACATGGAGAACATGGGAAGATAAAAGGATATGGGAAAGGGCTGAGGGAACCACAGGAATTCTATGAAGGGGAGATCCAAATCCAGATTTCGAAATATAGAGTGTTGGAATTGTGGGAAGAAAAGACATATGAAGAAATACTATAGATCTCCAAAGAAACAAATATATGGACAACAGGAGAAAAATTAGGAAGCAAATGTAACAGGTGATGTGTTACAAGATAATTTAATTCTTTCTATAGATAATATTTATGAGTCTTGGGTAGTAGATTCATGGGCTTCATTTCATGCCACACCCCATAGGACAAATTTTCTAGATTATGTTCAAGGTGATTTTGGACAGGTTCATTTGGGTGATGATGCACCATGAAATATTGTTGGAATGGGAAAGGTAAAAATAAAGAAAAGCAATGGAAACCAATGGTTGTTGAAATAGGTAAGACATGTTTCAGATCTAAGGAAAAATATAATTTCAACAGGGCAGTTGGCAAGTGAAGGTTGTATATCCATATTTACAGATAAGGTGTGGAAGGTCACCAAAGGATCATTGGTGGTAGAAAAATGAGAGAAGGTAGATACATTGTATTTATGTACTGGTAATATTGACTCTTCTATCTCTTCAACTTCTATTGGAGTGGATACACATTTGTGGCATCATAGGCTTGGACACATGAGTAATAATGGGATGCATATACTTCACAAAATAAATTTGTTGCCATATCTTAAACAAATTGATTTGGATTTCTATGAGCATTGTGTTTATGGAAAACATAAGAGAGTTAGATTTCCTAGAGTCAGAAAAGAAAAGAAGAGTGAAAGGTTAGAGCTTATGCATACAGAAGAATGGGGACCAACTCAGGTATAATATCTTGGTGGATCTTGTTATTATGTTACTTTTATTGATGATGCAACTAGAAAAACTTGGGTTTATTGCATTCGGAAAAAAACTGGTGTGTTTTATACTTTTAAGAAATGGAAATATTTGGTTGAGAATGAGATAGGAAAAAGGTTGAAGTGTCTCATATCAGGCAATGGAGGTGAATATTGCAACAAGGAGTTTGATTATTACTGTTCATACCATGGGATTCGTAGAGAGAAGACAATTCCAGGAATGCCACAAGAAAATTTTGTGTCAGAAAGGATGAACAGGATAGTCATGGAGCGTGCAAGGAGTATGAGATTGCATGCTAGTTTTCCCTTACAGTTCTGAGAAGATTGTGTAGATATTGTTGTTTACTTATTAAACAGAGGAACTTCAAGATCTTTGGATGGTATAATTCCAGAGGAGGCATGGAAAGGTAAAAATATAATCTATTCTTTTTTGAAGACTTTCGGTTGTGAATCATCTGTCCATGTTGATAAAGAAAATAGAGCAAAGCTTGAGGGAAAATCCAAGAAGTTTACCTTTATTGGATACAGTGTTAATGATTTTGGTTATCACTTATGGGATTATGAAAATAAAAAAATAATTAGGAGTATAGATTTCATATTCAATGAGAAGGTCATGTACAAAGATCAGTTGCAGGGAAAGAAATAGGAAAAAGAAAAACCAGAATACACAGTGCTTGATGAGATCACTGAAAAAGAAATTCCAAAGGTACCAGAAAATCATAATGTACAACAAAAGGATCAACAAGGACCTCAAACTCCTACAAGTGTTGTTAGAATATCTACCATGTTAAGTAGACCCCCTAAATGATAATCTCCTTCATTGTATTAATTATTGTTGATTGATTCTAGTGAACTAGAATGTTATGAAGAGGAAATGCAGGTAGACACCAAAAAGAAGTGGGAGAAAGGAGTGAAAGAGGAAATGAATTCCTTGGTAAATAAATAGACTTGGGAGTTGGTTCAGTTTCCTGAAGGAAAAAGAGCATTGCAGAATAAATGGGTTTACAAGTTGAAGGAAGAAGATGGAGGAAAAAAATGGTACAAGGATAAACTTGTTGTAAAGGGGTTTGCAGAAAATAAAGGTATATATTTTGATGAAATATTTTCTCCTGTTTTTAAAATGACTTCAATTAGGAATATTTTAAGTCTTGTGGAAGTAGAATATTTTCATATTGAACAATTAGATGTAAAAACAACTTTTCTCTAGGGGGATTTGGAGGAAGATATTTACATGTAGAAGCCACAGGGGTATGAGGCCAAACGGAAGGAGAATTTGGTATGCAGGTTGAAGAAGAGCTTGTATGTCCTAAATAAAAATCCAAGGCAATGGTATCTAAAGTTTGATAGGTTTATGAAAGAACAAGGTTATAGTAGATGTCATTCTGATCACTGTGTTTATTTTAAAAGGCTAGAAAATGGAAGTTATATTATCTTTCTATTGTATGTGGATGACATGCTTGTTGCAAGGTCTAATATGGAAGACATAAATGTGCTCAAGAACAAATTATCTAATTCATTTGCGATGAAGGATTTGGGTGCCACAAAGAAAATCCTTAGTATGAGAATAACAAGACATAGGAAAAATCACAAATTGACATTGTTGCAGGGTGAGTACATAGAAAAGGTGTTGGAGGTTTAGAATGAAGAATGAAAAACATTTTAGTACACCTTTGGCCAGCCATTTAAAATTAACTAAGGAAATGTGTCCCAAGACACATGAGGAAATAATACATGTCCAAGGTCCCTTATTCATCAACAATTGGCAGTTTGATGTATGTGATGGTTTGCACAAGACCAGTTATTTCACATGCAGTGGGAGTTGTGAGAAAGTATATGGAAAATCTAGTTAAAGAACATTGGGAGGCAGTAAAGTGAATTATCAAGTATTTGAGAGGTACAACTACTCATGCATTATATTTTTAAGGTTCAAACAGTTTTCTAGAGAGATATTTTTATTCATATATTTCAAGTGATAAAGATGCAAGAGGAGCACCACATGGTATGTTTTTACTATAGGTGGAACAATAATAAGTTTGATTTCGAAACTGCAAAAGTTTGTTTCACTTTCAACAATAGTAGCAAAGTATGTTGCTTCTACAGAGGCTAGTAAAGAAATGATTTGCTTACAGAGGTTTATGGAAGAATTGGGAAAGAGGAAGGAGAATAGAAGGTTGTACTGTGACAGTGAAAGTGCCATTCATATTTCAAAGAAGTCATCCTTCTATTCAAAGACTAAGAATATATAGATCAGGTACCATTTCATACGATCTGTCTTGGAAGATGGACATTTGAAGTTGGAAAAGATACACACTAGATAGAATCTTGCAGACATGTTAAGAAAGGGAGTAACCATGGAGAAACTGAGTTCCTGCTTATTTTCAGTTGGTATTCAAGAATGAAGATGAATATGAGAAATTTTTCAGGTCCAAGAAGGATCATAGTCCAACATAGACAACATCAGTGGGGTTGTTGATATCAGTCTCCAAGTGTGAGATTATTGTTTGTAGAGCCTGATTATATTCCTGATTCATAGGTCTTTATTTTCAGCCATGTTCATAACCCATGAAGACTTTACACCCTGGAATAATGTACACTCCTCCACGTGGGCCCCTGAAGGAAAAATTTCCTTGTAAATGTATATTGTAATTTCATAGTAAATCTGGACTGTTCATTATAAGGTCATAGATCTAACGGTAGAATTATGTTAGGGTTTTCCTCTTTTATGAGGGAAATGTATTGCACTATGTATTATGGAAAATATTGTATTCTTAGATAGGAGACTATGAGAGAAAGAAGAGGAAGTTACAATAGGTTTGTTGTAGGTTGTATCCCTTCATTTGTTGGATAATAATAAAGGATGGACTTGGAAATTTTTTTGTGGATGTAGCCCACACTGGGTGAACCATGTATATGTGTGTCTCTATTGTATTGTGTATCTTCTGTGTTTTATTTCCACATTTGTTTTATTTTATTGCTCCATGATCCTGTTTTTCCAACATTAGCTAATTTATTCTTGAGCACATTTATATCCTACATATTAGACCCTGAAACAAGCATGTCATCTACATACAATAGCAAGATAATATAGCTTCCATTTTCTAGCCTTTTAAAATAAAACAGTGATAATAATGACATCTACTATAACCTTGTTCTATCTTAAACCTGTCAAAATTCAAATACCACTGCCTTGGAGCTTTCATTAGGCCATACAAGCTCTTATTCAAATTGCATACCAAATTCTAATTTCCTTTGACCTCGTACCACTATGGTTGTTGGATATAAATAGCTTCCTCCAAATCCCCATGAACAAAAGTTGTTTTTACATCTAACTGTTTAATATGTAAACCTTCTGTTGACACAAGAATTAAAATAGTCCTAATTGAATTCATTTTAACAATAGGAGAAAGTATTTCATCAAAATATATACCTTTATTTCATGCAAAACCCTTTACAAAAAGTCTAGCCTTGTACTATTTTTTTCCTCCATCTTCTTCCTTCAACTTGTAAACCCATTTATTATGCAATGCTCTTTTTGCTGCAGGAAACTGAACCAAGTCCCAAGTCTAGTTATTTACCAAGGAATCCATTTCCTCTTTCATGCCTTGATCCAACTTCTTTTTGGTGTCTACCTGCATTGCCTCTTCATAACATTCTCGTTCACTAGAATCGGTCAACAATAAATAATACAATGAAGGAGAGTATCGTTCAGGGGGTCTACTTAACTGGTTATATATTCTAACAACACTTGTAGGAGTTTGAGGTACATGTTGATCCTTTTGTTGTACATTATGATTTTCTGGTACCTTTGGAATTTCTTTTTCAGTGATCTCATCAAGCATTGTGTATTCTAGTTTTTCTTTTTCATGTTTCTTTCCTTGCAATTGATCTTTGTGCATGAACTTCTCATTTAATATGACATCTCTAATCCTAATGATTTTGTTATTTTCATAATCCCATAAGCAATAACCAAAATTGTTAACACTGTATCCAATAAAGGTACACTTCTTGGATTTTTCCTCAAGCTTTGTTCTATTTTCTTTATCAATATGGACAAATCATTCACAACCAAAAGTCTTAAAAAAATAATAATTTACCTTTTTACCTTTCCATGCCTCCTATGGAATTATTCCATCCAAAGAGCTTGAATTTCCTCTGTTTATTAAGTAAACAACAATATTTATAGAATCTACCTAGAAATGTAAGGGAAAACTATCATGCAATCTCATACTCCTTGCATGCTCCATGATTGTCCCGTTCATCCTTTCTGACACACCATTTTCTCGTGGTGTTCCTGGAACTGTCTTCTCTCTACAAATCCCATGGTATGAATAGTAATCATAAAACTCCTTGATACAATATCCACCTCCATTTTCTAATCTGAGACACTTGGACCTTTTTCCTATCTCATTCTCAACCAAAGCTTTCCATTTCTTAAAAGTATAAAGAACATCATATTTTTGTCGAATGTAATAAACCCAAGTTTTTATAGTTTCTTCATCAATAAAAGTAACATAATAACGAGAGACACTAAGAGAAGGTTGAAACCCATTCCATGTCAGTTAGGGTGGCATGTCTTCAAATATAAATGGGTGCTAAGAAAAAGTAAAGGTTGACACCTATGCCATGTCAACAAGGGTGAGACCTGAGAAAAGATAAAGGGGTATTAAGAAAAATAAAAGTTTGAAATCCATGCCATGTCAATAAGGGTGACATGTGTGCAAATATAAAGATTAAATTTGAAGTCTTGCAACAAATTTATTTTGAGTTTGTTCCAATTGAAAGTGTGGTCGCGGGCATCTTCAATTTTGTACCATTTACTTGGTATCTCATCTAATGTACTTGAGAACATATGGGGCCATACCCTTTCATCCTTGTATCCAATTCTTCACCATTCACTTTTTCAATGTTGAATATGTTTTGTTGGATCTTATTTGATTTTTAATGTAGGAATATTTGCATCTTTGTATAGTTTCTTATTGTGTAATATTTCAATGAAGTATGTCAACACAGTCATCCATGTTTGCAATCAGGGGGACTGTGTTTCACTCCATCTTACAGCTTGGCCTATGAAAGTTTCCACAAGAATTTATGTTCTTCCTTCCTCTCCTATGGATTTTTCTACCTCTTGCACATGGATCGAAGAGGTATGTTGTTCATTGTATCGCAAGGGTTTTCTTATATGATTGCAGTCAGAATGAGAGTGGGAGTTTTTCAAGTTATTTTTTCACAAAATTTTGGTACAACCTGGATTGAATAGAACATCTTAAGATGTTTCTTTGGAATAACTTCGATAGACCAACAGTCTTTCACATGTTATTCATAATTCTCAATTTTCCATTTGTATAAGGCGGATTCAAAATTATGTCCAACCGACATGGGAGATTCTCTCAAAAATTTTACTTCTATAGTCAGTTCTATATAATATTTTTGTTCATTATTTATTTGATATAAAAATATGGCTTCTTGATATTCGTCCCATGAATCCATCCATGGTTTTCCTTCCTTTGGATCCAGGGGAATAATTATTTTCTCTCACTTCCTTTCAATTTGATTCTATCTCTTTCCATGGAGATAGTTGCTTTCATTTGTCAACCCCATGGATGAACGACAAGAGTTGCATATAATGGCATTCCTTAGACAAGGTTGATCACCTCAAAGTCAACCGAAGTCAGTATTCCCATAATTTATGTTTCAACATTTCTCAGTATTACGATTGGTTCTATTAATCTCTGATCAACTAACTTAAGATAATTCATCATGGGTGTTAGGTTAGGTTCGCCCATTCGTACCCATGTTTCTCGTGGTAAAATATTAACTTGCGAACCAAAATAAACTACCACCTGATTGACCATCATTCCTTTGATTTCCAAGTCGACTCGTGGATCATAATATTTTCTATTATAAGAGAGGTGATTTGCATCCTTAATTGGTTTCTGACCATCTTTTTATTCTTGCAGTATGTCGAGTAGGTCTAATAGCCTACCTATCGACTGTTTTTCTTTGAGTAGTTGAAAAAATTCCTGGATGGCATGTTCATCTCGACTTCTTGGATTTTTTTGATATTTTGTGCATTCCTGAAGAATTTAAGAGCTTCTCTCATTATTTTCACTTCTTTGTCTAGATTTGGAAAGTTGTTAGCCTTTTTTTTGGAGTATGGATGTCGTGTCTTGTGCCATACCTTGTAACAATATGTATGTTCTTATATTTCCTCACCTCTTCTTTGGATACTATGTGTAGTAGATTCACAATTTTTCTAGTTATAATTTTGTCGAGTACTATTGTGAAGTCATCTAGAGAGTGATCTCCAATGTCGCATATGTTTTAGAACTTCATATCAATTCTTTCTTTTATAGGATAGTCTGCACTATCGTGATCATTTTTCTAGAAGTTAGCACAATATGGTCATGCATGACCTCAACCTCGACCATCAAATCCTCGTCGACCTCCTTGACCTCAACCATGACCACAAAAATAATCATCACTTTGACCATATTTGTTTTCTTGGTCGATGGTTTCTATGTGGTAGATTGTTCGTATGTTATTCTAATTTCTACCATTTAGGTGGCATTCTAAAGTTCAGTGATCTAAAGCTTAACAGATGTGTTACCACTTCATATTTTTAGATTGTGTGGAAAATCTTGTATATAATGATTAGTTAGGCATTCACATATGTTACAGTATTTATGGGCTTGTACTCGATGAATGTCTGTTGTTTTTGTGCGCTTGTTTAGGGAATAATTATCTTTTGTGTGTCTATCTCTAGTGCATGTGGTGCACCATATTTCATTGTGTTGAATGGATATATTTTTTATAGTTTGTTGCAAAGATTCTATATTTTTCTCAAGTATTTCCATTGTCGAGGAAGTCGAGAGGATATCGTCATCCGAATCGACTCATTTTTCCTTCTGTAACACGTCTTCGCAATTGGTTATCTTGTATAGGCATAATGGAGATCTGATTCTTGGAAATAGCCTAGTTGCATACCATTAGACTAGTAGGTTATGATCGATCATCAAATGGCTTAGGATATATTTGAACCTCTTGTTGTATTCTCTTACTGACTTGCCTAGTATTTGCTTGATTTATTTTAGCTTTTGAGCTACTAAATGTGTGATGTCTTGGATTTTAAAGAATGTTAGAAAACTATTCTTTATGTATTCCTTTGAATGAGTTTTCTTTTCAGTGTATTTCATGAACCATGTTAAGGCACGGTGGTGTAGCGCAACTCCAAATTGTGCCATTTTCTTATCTTCGTCTGTAATATCAGCTGCCTCCCAAACATTTTCACATACAAACCAATGGAGTTTTGTGTCTTCTTCTCCTTCGTATATGGGGATATGATTGAATCCAATTTTGAATTTCTTAGTGGGGACACTTTTTTTTCTTGGTGTTTGAGTTACTACTTCTTTTGACTAAGCCTTTGAATCTTCTAGTCAGTTTTTGTCTATGTCCAACAAGGGATTATACTCAAGGAATAGTTTTTTCTTCTTGAGTATAGAATATGCGTCCTCATTTTGGGAACTTTGATATTTATATTCGACTAACCATCATTCCAAAGGTTGCATTGCTTCGAGACTATAGTTAATTTATTCTCTCAAAATTAGATGTGGCAGGGGGGGTCGAGTCGGTAAGGTCCTTTATTTGTATAATCATATTGTCAACTTCATTTAGTTCAAGATCGAGAATCAATGCATCTAGCAGGTTTCCCAGGTCGTCCATTCTATACCATAATATTTTCGATTGGGCATCAATCTTTAGCCTTTGTTGAATAAATTATCTTATCCTTGGACTAGTTTCTGGTGTGGGAGGTGTACGTAAATTTGGTCCATATTCTTCATAGTCCATAATTTACGGTTCATCGATGAGTTGATGGAGTTTAAACCATGCATCATTGTATCTATTGGGTGTCACCATAATTGTTGTTGTTGCTAGCTCTGGTCAATCTTTCTCTGACTCAGACTGCTCACGTGCTCTAACTGACTGAACCTCCCCTGACATCTTTCTATTTTACCTTTTATTGTTCCATTGGTTACGAAGATCTTCTCTTTTCTATTGTCTTTTATCCCATTCTATTTCCTGGATACCAATGGATTGCTTATGGGCCTTCTTTCCTCTCGACAAAATTTAGTCTTGGGAAACACTAATTCTTGTTTTTACGGCATCCCAAAATATCGAATGACCCCCCATTGTCATCCTGACTTAATCTAAGTTGGGAGTGTTGGCCATAATTATTTCTTAAAGAAGTAATCCCAGGCTTCTCTTGTATCTTTTCACTTTGCATCAAGAAATGATTCTCACCTTTCATCTCTTTCTTTGAAGTTGATATTCGGTAACGATGTTCCTATTATTGGTTGATATTTGATGATATCATTGAATCCTTTGTCGATAAGGAATTTATGAAGAAGCATTGGAACAGTGAATTAAAATACATTGTGCAATTCAATGTTGAGTTTCTCTTTTATTTTGTTGAGGGTCGTCTGATCTTCAACGACCTGTTCTAAAATATAATCTTCAATAATTATTTCGAGCCAGTTGTGCAAGTTAGTTCTTCCTCCGTTTGTCAAATTTAGGCCTAACTTCTTGTCGGGTGTCAATATATGCATCACCTGATCTGTTAATGTGATGAAACAATGCTACTGAGATAACTTCAAGAAATATTGTGTGCGTCTTTGAAACAAATAGTGACCTTGCTTCGCCTAATGAGAGGTTATTCCTTCTTGTGTAGTTTCTGATGTAGTTCTCAATTTTTCGCTCCCATCACTCATGTATGTCTTGTTTAGTTAAAATTTATGTATACGTATACATGCCCAAGTTCAGTATTACATGCAACAGAACCAATGCTATAGTCTAGGGAAAAGTAGGGAGTGTTACCAGTAGAACCTTACATAGCCATCATAGAGATACATGTATACACATATACCTATAGATATACATACATAAGTAATGAGAGACCAAAGAAGAGTCCTTTTATTACATGATAGACAATACAAAAAAATTACATATATCCTCTCACATGAAGCTATATGAGCCTTCATGTGCTTATCTATTTATAACTCTATCAGGCATTTGTAACTACTTAAATTCGTAGTTCATTTGATTAATAGAGACTTTGACCATCTTCTACTTATAACTACATCGGTCCATCGGCAAGTTCTAAGTTGACCATCGGTTCTAGTCGATAGGGTTGACTATCCCCTACAATAGTGTGTCACCCTTTTTTGTGTGGAATAGGTATTGAAGTTCTCTTTTCCTTAGAACCCCTTACTCTTAGCTAATGTGCCACCCTTTCTAAGTTGGTATACGTTCTACCTCTTCATTTTCCTAGTACCCCTTTCTCCTTGTTGACATGTCACATGTGATTTTTTATTTTATTTTTGCTACTACCCATTTATCCTTTTTGATGTGTCACCCTTTTTTGTGTGGCAGTTTTTTTAGACTAATGCACTATTTTTCCTATGTTAAATATTTGGTTACATGGTTTTTGATGTGGCATTCTAAATTGGCATAGGCATTGAACTTTTATTTTCCCTAATACCCTTTTATTTTAGGTGAGGTTTCACCCTTGCTGGGTTAGAATATCATTCGAACTCTTCGTTATCTTGGTATCCCTTTCTCCTTGTTCACATGGCATGAGTGTCAAAATTTTATTTTTCTTAGTACTTCTTTATCTTTGTTGACGTGTCACCCTTTTTTATGTGGAAAAGGTTTTTAAATTATATTTTCATTAGTACCCCCCGATCTTAATTTATGTGTCACCCTTCTTAAGTTGGCATATATTTCAACCTCATTTTTATCTTAGTAAGCCTTTCTCCTTGTTGACATGACAGCGGGGTAAAACTTTTATTTTTCTTAGTACACCTTTATCTTTGTTGACGTGTCACCCTTTCTTGTGTGGCATAGGTGTTGAAATTATTTGTTGATTAGTACCCCTTGCTACTAGGTGAGGTGTCACCCTTGTTGAGTTGTCATAGATTTTGACCTCTTTGTTTACACACCAAAATATCACACTTAAGTGATACGCCTATTTACACCTAAGTGTCGCAAGTGTCATAAATTCCCATATGCACCTTACTAAGTGTCACATGCACTTGATCAAGTGTCGTATGCACCTTACTAAGTGTCACATGAACTTTACTAACTGTCGCAACACCTTGACACCATGAAATAACATTTGTCACAATCCCTAGTCAGTGTGGAGGATAAATATGTCATAATAAGGTCAAAATACTATGTGCACATGAATTATTCATTATTTTTCCTAAAAATGAAATTAATTTAGTGTGAGAATCCACCTCACATATAGTTTCCTAATCTCAAGGAGAAGTTGAGAGTCTCATGGATGGTTGAGATATTTTCTCAAACCAAAATCCTAATTTAATCGATCTTGAGAGATATTTCCTCCTTAAAATCCTTGAGAGATATTTTCTCGCTAAAATCCTTGAGAGATATTTTCTCCCAAACAATCTTGGAGATCCCAATTTAGTGGATCTAGTGAGTGATCTTCTCAATGGTGGTTAAGCCTCTAAATCCTATATAATGAGGGCATTCCAAGGTGAGGGAGGAATATTTAAGGTGTCAAAACTTGATCCTTAGAGAAATAATTAATTGAAGTATCAACATTTTGATCTCAAGATTTTCATGCAAGGGATGGACGAGGAGAGATTGGAGAAGATTGCGGTGACATAAACTTTATTTGTAAGTGCCTTATTTTGTCTTTCCATTTAATATTAACTTGGCCTATTCCTCTCATTATGGTTTTTATGAAAATGTATATGCTTAAGTCAATTTGGGTATATATAGATCTAGTTTTTATCTAGCTAAATCTACTAGAAGTAGGAAGGTTTTCTTGGCTCTTGGTTTGCATATCTCTTTGGTCACTGAAGGAATTGGAGTAGCAAAGAAAAAGGATGGAGAAGTGAGGAAAAACTTTGGGAAACATTTTTGTATTCCTCTTTCTATATATAGGTTAAAGGAAAATAGAAACCATTTGTTTACTTCTATCTTTGGCCCAAAAAAGCGGTCTTGGTCCAAAGGGGAGCTAACCTGTCAGCAAGGTAAGATTTCTCATAACAAAAAAATGGCGACTCCACTAGGGATGGACTTTGGCTTGTTTTTCCTTTGGTTCATATTAAATCCTTGTTTATGATTAGATATCGTTTTTTTGATGCTTGATTTTGTATTATTTCATCTTCCCTCAACTTCATCAAGAAATTTACAAATTAATTGACTGAGTCTCTGCTGAGTTTAAGTTTTTGCGTGCCTTTTTCAAGCACTTTCAGGACCAACACTCCCCTATAGTGGCTACCAGGGAGTGAATGGACTGGTTGGAACTCCTTCTTGGCCTCTTAGGGAGTACCATAATGCTCTATTTCTTTGGTAACATGGGTGCCAGTCTGTCTTTTTAGGTGGATCCATGAGGCTCTTCCTTGTTTTGCTCTTTCTGTTATTAAGAGGATTTTAGCCTTGAGTCTTTTGGTTTGTCTTTGACTTTGTTTTGATTGAGAAATTGACATTCATCACTCATTTCATTTACTTATTTGATTTTTCAATATTCTCTTGGTTGTGAAATTGTATGGTCCCCTTGGGTTAACAAGATCCCTTGGTTCATCCTACCATTCAGTTATATGATCTTCGTCTCGCAAAGCTTTTAGATTGCTTGATTGTTTAGGAGTTTTCATCAACTAGAATTTGCAAAGGTTGCTTGGAATTGAGCCCTTTTTTTCTTCATTGAAACATATCACTTTCTGAATGATTAGGACTCTTTTTTACCACAACCCAACCTTGAATATTGATTCTTGCTGCTCATTCTTTAGGATTTTCAAGAGTGATTATCTTCCTTTTACTTTTTTAGGATTCACAAAACCATGGTTAAAAAATATAATTAGCCTCCATATTAAAACTTACATATGAGTACACCCTACATTCAAGGTCAATCTTCAATAGGGGGACAACCTTTAGCTGGGGTGAAACCTTCAGCTAGAGGGAAATGTTTTACTGGGGGAAAACCTATGTGGTTGAATCATAAAAAAGAATAGGGACAATGTTCTAGGTGAATATTGGTGGCCACCCACCTTTTCGAACTCGCTCAAAACAATTTTCTGGAAATTTTGGCAATTTACTATTTTTAACAGTTTTTAACTTCCGGGGCCATTTTAAGGGCCTAAATAAATTTTTCTTAGGATAGATATTCTTGATGATAGTTAAATTCTATGATTGATCCCCCAAAATTAATCTCCTCTACAATACCTTTCCAACGATCTATCATGCACCCCAAACAAAGATCGTATGCCAAAGTTACGCCCCCGAGAAGTTGATACACCAAACTACCCAAATTGGGGTCCACAAAACTGTTGGATTTTCATCTTCCAGGGTTAGGGTTTTGGATTTTATTTATGATAAAAAGGCCTTTGGAGCCTCTTTGTAGCTGTCACATCTCTTCTCAGAGATAATATACCACCATTCTAGAAAGTCTTTCACTCTGTATTTTTACAGTCTTTGTACATTTTCACTCATTAATAGAAAATTGTGTATTATTGTGTCTTTGTGTTTATGGTTTCATCTCTGATAAATTTCTGTTATATTATTGGATATCCGATGTATCTCTGTACATTTATTTATTATATCTCCTCTCTCATTTCATGCCGAAAATAATCTGCATCAGTGGTATTAGACCAAGCTTCTCTTGATCATTTTTTTTCAGTGCATGTCCCCGACGAGGTCCGAGTATAGAAATTTGGGTCTCGATATTGCCTCTCTTGAATATAATAACTATCGCAGGTCCAAGAAACCCTCCATGGTCGAAGAAAATAAAAACGATGGAGCAAACAATTCTCTCAATCTATTGCTTGAGCAAGATCTCATGCGACAAAGGGACGAAATGATGGATAATTTTTCCCACATCCTTCAATGCCTGCCGATAGAAACATGCACATATTCATCAAAAAACCACTTTGTAAGAACCTCTCCTTTAAAGGTACAGGTTAATTTTGATATTCTTGTATTTGAAGGTTAGATATATGCGGATTCCCTAGACAAATGGTTAAATCTGATAGAAGGTTATTTTTTTGTTCACCATTTTTACGATAGGGAAAAGATCACCTTCTCACTCCTTAAAGCTCTCCCCCATGACAAACATTGGTGGGAAAATCACTGGGAGAAAATTTCCACAGAAGAGTCTGGAATATATGGGGCCGATCCTAGTTGGGATTTTTTTGTGGACACGGTAAAGTAACAATATTACCCTGTTGGAAATTATGAGGACCAATATGTGAAATGGACCACACTATGGAAAGAGAGGGGCCAAGAATTTATGGAGTTCACCAATACCTTCCATACCTTGGGCACCAAGCTGGGTATCAAACACTCCAAATGACATTTGGTTCTGAAATACCATGGGGCTCTACACAGATACATCCAAATTAAAATGGATTTTCTGAACATCCAATCTCTCAATGCTTCTTATCGATGTGATGTTAAAATTGAGAAAAAATTTAAACACCAGAACAAACGGGAGTTCGGGTCTACAAATCCGCAACAACCAAAGTATGATAAAGGTGACCCTAACAAATAGTCTCTAGAAAACTAGTCCAAGCAAAAGGAAAAGAAGGGTCATGGGAAGACGAAGAAGGACACCAAAAAATGGTGTGATTTCATCTAAATCCCCTAGCACAACACTGATGAATGTTGTTAAAAATAGTCATTGGTGGCCAAAATCAAAGACAAGGAGCCGAACCCTGACTCAAAATCTGATTCAAAAAATACTGACTGAAGACAGATCATTGACGCAGACCCCACTTCTATTGTCATGACCCCAACAATTCAACTAGAAGAACCAACAGATCCTGAAGAGGGGGATAAAATTTTTCATTCACATATGTGAGTGAAGGGGACTCTGTTGCATTTTATTGTTGATATAGGAATCCATAGGAACCTCATCTCAGCAGAGGTCATCAAATAGTTTGGATTGTCAACAACACCACACCCAAAACCATACAACATTGGGTGGATTTTCCAGGGACAAGATCTATGTGTCATCAAACAATGTTTATTTTAATATGACATCCAACCCTTCAAGGATGATGTATTATGTGATGTTTCCCCACTGGATGTCTGTGATGTTCTCTTGGGCCAACAATATATGTGGAAGCGTCATGCTATCTATGAGTCTTGACCCCGTAGTGTCATTATTACTCTGGGGGGGTCATCTCTACAGGATAATAGAGGTGGTTCTGAATACTGTCCCAACTAAACAATGCCACAAGGTAGTATCTCATACTACAAAATTTATCTTCTTCACAATCTGTTCAAAAGGTGAACAAAAGGATACTACAACCGCTATAGCCTTGGACCAAGCACCTTCTATCCAACATAAGTAGATCAAAAAGAAAAGAAACAAAGAACACATATTCCTTCTTCACATATACATATCATGTATCCAGACTGGTTGAAAAGGTCCAAACCTTTTAGCCACAGGTTCATGAAAACCTTCAAAAATCTAAGCAGCACAACTTCTCCAACAAGGAAAGCAACTCATCAAGATGCAGATTCAGAAAACTCTTTTCCCTCTTTCATGTGCACTCAATGCAATGGGGAAAATTTCTTAATAAGGAGGGAGCACTGATATAGGTGGATATCGGTGGCCACCCACCTTTTCCAACTCACTCAAAACAGTTTTCTGGCAATTTTGGGAATTTACTATTTTTAGCAGTTTTTAACTTCTGGGGCCATTTTGAGGGCCTAAATGAAGGTTTTTTGGGATAGAGCTTCTCATTGATAGACAAAGGCTTTGATTGATATCCCAAAGTTAATATCCTCAATGATACCTTTCCAACAAGCTGTTGTGCACCCCAAACGAATATCGTATGATAAAGTTACTCCTCCAGGGAGTTGATACACCAAACTACCCAAAATGGGGTCCACAAAACTGTTTGATTTTCATCTTCCGGGGTTAGGGTTTTGGATTTTATTTATGATAAAAATTCCTTTGGAACCTCATTGTAAAATCATCTTCTCACAGATGTAAGTATCCATCACATCTCGTCTCAGAGATACATTGCCACCATTCTAGCGAGTCTTTCACTTTGTATTTTTACAGATTTTGTACATTTCGCTCATTAATAGAAAATTGTGTATTATTGTATCTCTGTGTTTATGGTTTCATATTTGATACATTTATGTTATATTATTGGATATCCGAGATATCTATGTACATTTCTTTATTATATCTTCGCTCTCATTTTGTGCTGAAAATAATCCAGATCAGACAAGATATTCTTGCAAGTCCTTCTATCCATACTACCACTGGCCTATATTCTGGATAGGCATAACCAAGAGTTTTCTAATCTAGTGGGAATTCCTTAGCAAGGAACTTTTCTCTATAAATCTATAAACCCCATGATTTCAACACAACATTCCTCTCAAACATAGTATATGGTAGGTCCATTGGGCCAATCATAATACATGGGGGGGCCATCAGGTCAATATCAGTATGTAGGCGGTCCATTTGTTCAATCACAGTACATGGGTGGACAATTATGAAAACCACTATACATAGGTGGAAAATCAGTACAACCACCTTACATGGGTGGACAACCTGGGAAATCACCATACATGGGGGGGCCTTCAGGTCAACCACCATACATGGGAGGACCATCTAGTTTTTCTATCTCACCGCAACCTAGATATGGTCTTACTGATGTTCCCATGCCACATGGTTACCACAAATATCCACACCATAATTGACAACTTTAATTCTTGGCTATGTTATATATTCCAGATATGTCACATTTAACAAACGATCCCATACAACATGCCCCATTTTGGCCTGACATCCCTTCCAAATTACCATCTGACATCCCAAAATTTGACGAAAAACCTGGGTAAGATCCTAACAATCATTTTTTGACTTTCCATTTATGGTATTATTCAAACTCTTTGATGGATGACTCCATTCATCTGAGACTTTTTTAGAGAACACTTACAAGTGCAACAACTAAATGGTATATTGAGCTACCACGTAACTCCTTTGTCGACTTTAATTCTCTTGCCATGGATTTCCTGACACATTTCCAGTTACCTATATGGTATGATACCGGTATAGATATTTTGACCTCACTCTAGAAATTCTCTTCAACCCACATATATGATCATATTCATGGGTGGATATGAAAGAGAGGGTTGATTAAATCTCTAATTCTGGACTAGCTCCTCCCGGATTGGTTTACAAAGTCTCTCTTTCCACCCATCACCAGATATTTTTCTCTAGGATATGTTGTTACTGAGTAGTGGGCTATCATTCATGCTCAATGTTTGGACTTGGTATATTCCCAATTTGACAAAATTTACGATATGATCTCTCAGGCTCCTCTCCTGTTGAATGATCTGACAAGACTTGCTATGGAACTAGGTTCCATTTCGAACATCAAATCTAATTCCTATATTTCTCATACCTATGAGTTTATTCCATTCCAATCCACTTCATATCAACAACTAGGAGGTAAGAATAAGAACAAGGGTAAATCCAATAATTCTTCTAACCAACATGATACTACAAATACTGATGATACTCAACCAAATAGGAAAGATAATTTTCCTTCCATTATTTGTATGGAGGACCACTACATGAAAGATTTACCTCATTGAGAGGAAGTCAATAACTTTCTGAAAGGTACCTCCCTACTTGTAGTATTAACTGACCCTTTCCCAATTCATCAACAACATCTGGTTGAACAAAATCCCTCCCTTCTGTAAGGGGGAAATGCAGGTGATTCCCATGATGGGAATGCTTCCTCAAATGCCTCTTAGGTCTATATGTGTAAGGAGGCAGTTAATTTAATGACCCAATCAAAGACTTATGACAATATTCTAGGTAACCATTTCAATGGAAAGGCTATCGATCAACACTCCACATACACTCCTCCTCCATCTTCCACCCCTCTTCATATTGATAAGCCAATTTCTAACGTAGTCTTGTGCCCTCCCAAGGAGACAATTCAAAAAACGACATTTAATCCAAGTTACCGTGCTTCCAAAAACTAAAATATTGTTGAACATTTGGCACAAACACCTTGTTCTCTATTAGCCCTCCAAGTTCTATAGAACTATCCAAGTCAATGTAGAACCCTGTTGTCAACAATTGGAGCTATGGATATAGAGGAATCAAATATGATTGTGTTTAATATAGACTATTTTAATTCCAGTCTCTCCCACCACTTAACATTCCAAATTCAAATTTTGGTTGGTGGAAAGAATATTCATCACACTATTTTGGATGAAGAAGACTCCACCTTTGTCATGTCTTTGTTGTGCTGGAGAGACATTGGTTCTCCCAAAATTAACTAGTCTCCTACCACCCTCAAATCATTTGATGGACGTGGTTTCCAGCCTCATGGAATCTTCCAGTCTTTTGATGTGACATTGAAGGGTAAAACGGTTTCAGTTGATATCGAAGTGGTTGAAGTAGCCCTAGATTACAATTTGTTAGTTGGTCATATTTGGTTCTATGTGATGAATGCCATCTCATATTCAATGTTTCATATTTTACAATTTCCCCACATCAATGGAAAATTGTCACTGTTGACCAACTTGATTATTGCACTATATATCTCAACAATTCTGGAGCAAATAATGTCCCTTTTCTAAGTTCCAATATTGGTTATGAGAGTGTAGGAGTAGGTATCCATAAGGATTCCTCTCTCATGGGGATTTTTCCTCTTCCTCCTCCTGACACCCTACAAGTTTCCACATTAAATATGATTTCAAATCATGTGCAACAATCCCTATAATCACTTTATCCTTTGGTAGTACTTTGTCTTTACGAGCATAGTTCATTGTATCTATAAATCTCGTTAAAAAATGAAACATTTGATCCTCCATTCAATTCTAGTTCTCCTCTCTATTGAATAATTGAACCTTTTTTTCCTATGCCTACTGAAAATATTCCTATTAGTATCCAAACACCTAAATGAGGAAATGATTCTTAGGGGGAAGGTCTCTATCATCTAGACATCATGTTGGAGTGAAGACAATAACTTCTATCATGTAAGCTAGGGGAAAAATACCTCTATAGAAATTCACTTCTAGGAGTGATCCTTGGTTGGGGGTCATTCCCATCATAACATAGTATTTTTTTCTATACCAATCTCAGTCTTTGTTCTTTATCATGCTCATTAATACACTAGAATAGGTTACCTATTGGGCCCTTCATTTTTTATAAGGAACTGCACAAGTTTTGGACTAATATGATTGTGCAAGATCAAGAAGAAGTTGGATAACAGAGTGAGAAAAAGCAACAAAATCAAGTGAAAAAAGGACAACGCAACACCAGCAAAGCAACAGAGGTTGCAACAGAACAAGAAAGCATGAAAGCAAAGATAGAAAACACAACCTAGCTTATATATAGGGATGAATATGATCGTAAAAGGGTTTGGTTGAATTGTGATTGTGTTTAGTTCAATATTTCCCTCACTGTTGATTTCTTAGTTGTTGTCTATTGTAGAGAAGTCGGGTTCTGAGTCTGTAATGTAACCTGCACACCATTTTGGGAAATAGAGCTTTGTGACATGAGTCCAGAGCCAAGAGTCTGTAATAGAGAGTTGTTGTGTGTCTCTGAGTTTGTAAATGAAGAAAGATCTAAAGATAATCTGAAGAAGGATCTAAATTTTCAAAATATGTTGTGTATTCATGTGTTATAATTATTCATTACAGTACTTCTTTATGGTTTATGAGTTCCACATGATGTCTTTGTGTTTAAATTCTTGTTCGCAACATAAGTAGGTTCAATTCTTGCACACATGAGTTCAAATTTCTTTAGTAGTTAGATGTCTTGTGCAAGATCAGGATGAATCTTGAAGGTTCTATGAATCCTCCTAATTATTTTCCTTTCCCTTCCCTATCTATTTGTCTCAACAATGCTTTGGGTGAGACTTCTTCTCTTCTGAGGAGATGAAAATTCCAATTCTCTAGACTACTCAGTGCCTTTTGTTGGTAACCTAAGAAGGACCCTGGTCTGATCAAACTTGTGCCAACAAAAAGGTTCTGTTGTTGGGGCCTGCATGAAAAGGGAACCTGAAGGGATGATTCTTTTGTGTATTCACAGATCTAATATTGACCAATGGTGGGAAAGAAACTGTGATGCCTTCATATGGAATTAAGAAGAGATGAGGGGAAAATCGGTGGAAGATACTCATGAGGAAATATTTTACTCAGAAAGATCGAGTGACCAATATGAGATATTATGGGTTAAGTTCTTGGAAGAAATTTTTCATTGGACAAATAGGCTCCAAGAAGCTTCAAAGTTCCAAGAACAAGTCAAGAGGACTTATACTTGGGACACATAAAATATTTCAACACTTCATTGGCTGGATCGTCCAGTCACACGAGTGATTGATTTCTGGGTCAATACCACATTAGAAGGATACATTATCGAGTTTGCAGCTGAGAACCACCAATATCTTTTGTGAGCATAGGTGAATTTCAAGAAAGACACAAGGGGAAGACTGTTGAGAGAAATCCCCCCTGTGGATTATTTTTTTCTTGATGGAAGAGAGGATGTTGTCTATGACCTTGACTAAGATGGTAGTGTAAACACCCTCGCTTGGGGTAGGGTGAGGATGGGGTAAATTCATGGCCTGAGAGAGGAGAAGGGTTATTTGACAAATGGG
>JASDQU010101205.1:523335-533809 GCA_032191745.1 Picea mariana | reverse complement strand
GGACTGTAATAAATGGACTCAAGAGATGAAAGAGCCTTGAAAATATCTGTCATAGTTGATAAGTGTTGGTGAAACAAGATCAATAAAGAAACAAGACAATCCGATAAGTTGCAGAAAGAAGTTGGACTAGGAGAAGTAGAGGAAAGATAGATGGAAGATTTGCAGAAGATGAGGAGACAGGAAAGACGGGCTAGTCAAATATTAAGTGAGAGATAAACACATAGAGAAAGAAGCCCTCAAGAGGTTGGACAAGAAGGAGAAGGTGTAGACATAAGAGAGGAGGAAGATGACATGAATATTGAATAATAAAGAGAATATTCAGCCCCGATTCCAAGAAAGATCAGGAATACGGCTGAAGAGACTGCTCCAGTGAAAGAAAACAAGACCCCACATATGTTATAAGCCTAATTTTCACCCAGCTTGCATACCTGGCCTCAGGACCTACTATTTGCCAATTTCTTGAGCCAAGCTCTTCTAAAAAACCCTCTTTTTGAGCTATACACACCCTGGCCTTCTACAACCCATGTGTGCAATCATGCATACACATGCAGGCCTTCTCTAGCCCATGTATACTAGAAAAAGCATGAAAAATGGAAAGTTGCAAACATGAAACAAAGTTTCGAGAAATTGCTAAAACTGTTTGACTGCCTATGGCTAGTCATTCAACCAGATAACTACCTATAAAATAAGGGGTAGGGGTCCCATTTAAGAGGAGAAGAAGAAGAGCATATAAATTATACCCAAATTTATTCCTCCTTTTGCCCCAATTTCCTACAATTGTATTGTGAGGTTGAGTAATTGGTGCATTTTGAAGAGGAGCCTAGGACCAGGTTCGAGGAGTGGTGTTGACCACATATTGTAAGTTTAATCTTGTGAATATTAATACAAAAAGGAATACTTTTTTCATCCCACCATATTATGTGTTCAAATTGTGTATTTATTTTATGATATTGTCACATCTAACCCAACAATCAGTATATGAAATGCATGTTTGCAGATCCTGTTTGTCTATGTGTGAATGTAGGTCATACTTGGGAGGAGGCTTGCAGTCAAGGAGCGAGTGAAAGTGAAGGGATCGACATCAAAAGAAGGATTTAAGGTAGAGTTACCTAATCTTGTTTGCACCTTTGTATTTCATGAATGCAGGGTTTTGTGTTGGGAGAATATGAAAAAGTAGAGGCCTTAGTCAAATGCATAAATGTTTGGTGTTTCGATAAATATGTAACCAGTGGTGTGTTTGAGTTCAAGGAGTTATAACCATGTAAACAAGTAGGTTCATGATAAACCAAATGATCATTAATCCTTTGATGTAATCAACATGAATTCCAACTGTGGGTTTTCACGCTTGTAGTTGTGAAAATGAAAATGAAAAGAAGATATGTAAAAAGCGAAGAATAATAATATCATTTAAATAGTTGCGATGATTAATGAGGGTTTAAAAGCCTTGTGTAGGTATCTTGTAAAAAAAACCGATAGAGATTAATATGGTTGCCAACAGATTCTCGAGCCTTCCCTCTATACTATCTTAGATCTTTTGTATCACAATTAAGTATCCTACCACTAAGGCTTATTAGAATAAATTAATAATTACAACCCAGATATGAGTCGATGCTCAAAATATGTACAATCCTATAGGTAATTAAATAAATTACAATCTCCTAGAGCTCATACAATGGATCAAAACTTCGAGATCTTATGAGATAGTTAATTACAATACTTTCAAAATATTAAAGTGACATGCTCTCCTTGGAATCCAAACCAGTTTGAATGCACGTGTTGGATGTTGCATTGTCATCCACTCGGAACCATTGAATGTTGATGGTGATGCTCCTTCATCATACTCCTTTGGACAAAAAGATTCATGGACTTCTGTCCATGAGCTCCTCCACTCTCTTTCCATGCTTCTGGATACCAGTTTCAGTTATCCAACTTGTATCCTTTGTTGGATGATATTTCCACTTAACCAGATACTCATAATATTTTTTTCTCTTAGTCTTGTTAGCAATCCTCTGATCCAAAATCTTATCTATCTGCGGCTTATCTACTATGGGAATTTGTCATTTCCATTGAATATCATCTCGATCATTTGTCCCTTCTGTATCATCCATCCGGTAAGGTTATAAGTCTTCTACATTGAGTATTGTTGATATTCCAATGTCCTCTTGAAGTTCAATATCATAAGCATTTGTAGCGAATTTTCCGAGGATATTACAAGGTCCTATCTTCTTCATCTTCAATTTATTATATTTCCCTTTCCGAAATCTTTCCTTCCTCGGGTGTGAGAAGACTTGATATCCAATTTTAAAATTAAGCTCTTCTCTCCTCTGGTTTATTCTGTTCTTGTATTTATGGCTTCTATTATGTATCTCTCCTTTAATTCAATCATGTAACTTCTACATTTTTCTAGCAAAATCCTCTTCTTCTACACTTCAAAATTCATCTCCTCCTAAATCTCTCAATTTTAAAATTCCTCTTGGATGCATCCCATATACTATCTGGAATGGAATCCTACCAGTAATCCTATTCGGTGATTCATTATATGCAAAATCTACTTGGGGCATAATTTGATCCCACTGACTGTTATGTCAAGTGACCAAACTCCTTAATAGATTCCCTAAACTTCGATTCAATACCTAATTATTTCCATATTTCTGAGGATGATATGATGAAATAAAAGACAAAATTTCCCCCAGATTCTTCCACAAGGTCTTCCAAAAGTGTCCCATAAATTTAGTATATATGTTTGAGACTATACTTCTGAACAACCCATGCAATCTCACAATCTCCTTGAAAAACATATTTTATATGTGGGTGGGATCACTGGTTTTATAAAATGGTATGAAATGTTCCATATTTGAAAATATTTCAACCACCACAAATATTTATTCACTTCCCCTCTAGGTTCTTGGCAAGTCCAGAACAAAATCCATACTTATAGAATCCCACGACTTGTCTGGAATAGGAAATTGTTGATAGAATCCATTGTTCCACTGCTTTCCATAGGCATATTGGAAGATTTTTCATCTTTCCATGAACTTATTCACATCATACCTCATGCCTAGACAATAGTATGAAGAACTCAACTGCACATATGATTTATCATGGCCAAAGTTTCTAGCCAATGCTCCACTATGTTTTTCCTTTAGCAAATTTTCCCTCATTGAGAATTTCATGATACACAACAAACTTCCCTTGAATAAAAGTCTATATTGGATCAGATAATCCATCCATTGTTTTTTGTCTCTTAGCAAAGGGTTTCCACATGCTTCATAATCTTGCTTGAAATTCGGGTCTTCTTGATACATCACCTTGAGGTGTTCAAACCCAAAAATATCCACTTCGAATTTCTAGAAGATCAAACATCTCCTGCTCAAATCATATGCAACTTTGTCAGTGCTTCCACTAATATGATTAATAACAAAATTAAAATTATGCATGAATTCTTCCCATTTGGCATGTCTCTGATTCAATTTCTCTTGTTTGGTTATAAACTACAAATCTTGATTGTCAGTATACAAAAAAAAAGTCCTTCGGGATAATATAATGCCTCCATTTTTTCAAAGCTCGAATTACAATGAAAAATTACTTTTAATATGTTGAATAATTCCTCTTAACATCATTCAGCTTCTCACTGAAATAATCAACATGCTTATTATATTGACTAAAAACTGCGCTAATGGCTACTCCACTTGCATCACATTTGACCTAAAAAATATTCTTAAAATCAGGCAGAACTAAAACAGGTTGTTCTGCTATCTCTTATTTCAACACTATAAATCCCTTCTCAACTTATTATGTCCAACTAAAAGATCCATTTTCCTTCTTTATGGTATCCAGTATGGGTGCACAAATACCGCTGAAATTCCTGATGAATTTCTTGTAAAAACTTGCCAACCCATGAAAACTCCTTACTTCAAACACGCTTCTTAGAGAATTCCATTCTCTTATTTTTCTCACCTTATTTGGATCCATATTCAATTCATTTGATAATTTTACGAACCCAAAATACATATCATAAAATAACATTTCTTCAAATGCACCATCAATTTCTCCCGATGTAACCTCCTCAACACCATCTTCAAATGTCTTAAATGCTCCTTTCCAGTCTTACTAAAAACTAGAATATCATCTAAATAAACAATCACAAACTTACTAATAAAATATTTTAGCACTTCATTCATTAATCTTATGAAGGTACTTGGCGCATTTTTTAAGCCAAACGACATAACAAGCCACTCATAAAATCCTTCATTAGTTTTGAATGTTGTTTTCCATTCATCTCCCTCTCTCATCCTTATCTGATGATAATCACTCTTCAAGTCTATTTTAGAAAAATAACTAGCTCCACTCAAAAAATCCATTAAATCATCCATTATGGGTAAAGTAAATTTATACCTGATGGTTATCTTGTTGGTGTCTCTAGAATCTGTGCACATTCTCCAACCTCCATCCTTCTTTGGACTCAACATAGTTGGTATGACACACAGGCTCAAACTTTCCTTGATAAAACTTTTATCTAACAACAATTGGACTTTCTCCTTGACCTCTTCATTCTCTTGAGGGGTTACTCTGTATCCTGATTTTTTTGGAAAAATTGCTCCTGAAATAAGGTCAATATGGTGATTGATACTCTTGATGGGTAGTAAAGTGTGAGGTAACTTATCCACCACAATATCAACAAACTCATCCAATAGATCATGAAAAGGAAAATCATTCATATAATTTCTTGTGAGAATGACTCTTGTCTTACCTACAACAAGAAACTGCATTTTCTAGTCTTTATTAACTTCTTTTAAGAGTTCCTTCTCACTCATGAGAATTATACTAGGAATATCTTCCTCTTTGACTCCTTTATCTTCTATTGGTAACAACATATGCTTATATCCATTTTTCTCCACTGTATAAGTATTATTCCTCCCATCATTTATGACATTCCTGTCATATTTCCAAGGTCTTCCCAATATAACATGACAAACATCCATAGGTATGACATTGCATAAAACTTCATCCCTATAACCATCTATTTTAAACTCAACTTTACACTTTCTACTTACCATGACGTGATGTCCTTTCTACAACCATGATACCCTGTACAGATTCAAATGTACAATCTTCTCCAACTTTAGCTTTTCCACCATCTTCATGGATACTAGGTTATCAGTTCTTCCATTGCCTATGATTACTTTTCATACCCTATCTCTGGCCTTGCAAGTAGTTTTGAACAAAATGTTCCTATGGAATGGATCTCGTACCTATTTCTCTGGATTTATGAGATATTTCCTCATCATGAGTGATCTTCCTTATTTCGCTGCTTCTGCCTTCATCTGTGTCTTTACATTCTTCTTATGTTCCTAAAAAATGTGAGCTTCTCCAACTCCTACATTTTTCTTTTCAGGACATTCCCAAGACATGTGCTTTGTTTTTCCATAGGCATAACACTTCACTTCTCCTCCTTTGCCTCTTCCTCTGCCTTTTGGAAAAGTATTCCTTCTTCCATAGTATCCTCCTCTAGAAATTTCTCCTCTCTCTATATGATTGTTATATCTTCCATCTTCTCCTCTGGACTTCTGGAACTTTTCTCTAAGGGTTCCTCTTCCTTTATTAGGACTCTTTCCTTGTTCTGTTGACTCTGCTTCCTTGCCTATTTTTCTTCTTCCTTCAGGGCTACCTAATAAGAATCTTCCACAGTTCTCATTGTCATCATGCTAATATCATCCTGGATTTCATACCTCAATCCATTAATGTACTTGGAAACATTTTCTTCATCATTCTCCCTATGTCCTGCTCTTATGTACATCTTATAAAATTCTTCATTTTACTCTTTCACCAACAAATATTTTTGTCTTAGACTCTGCAACATTCTGAACAAATTTAAATGACAATCCTTGTGTATGAATTTATCCTTGAGATTAGTTACCATTCCATCCCAACTGTTAATATTGGACTTACCTTTCCTCCTTCTATTATCTTGCAACACGTCCCACCATAACGTTGCATGTTTTTTCAATCTGGTCACTGTATGCTTTACCTTCTTCTCATCATCAATTTTCTCATAGTCAAAGTACCTATCTAAAGAACTTATCCATTCAAGCAATTATTCCAAATTCAAATTACCTTCATACATCAGGACTTTCATTTTTTCTTTGGTTCCCAGCTTGACAACAACCCTCAGAAATTTCTCCTCTGGTGCTTGTTCTCCTCCAACTTATTTTTCTTCTACATATTCACTTTCATCTTCACTGATGTTGGGCCTTGACCAAGTTTTGAAGTTACTTGTTCATATTTGACCATTTGTGGGACTTCGATAGCCTGTCGAAGATGAAGCGCCCGATGAAGCAGAGATCATGGGATCTTGGCCCACTTTTGGACCCCCATTTTGGGTTTTGGGACAATGTAATGGGAAAGGGATGTCAACCCATGGGTTTACCCACATTTAGGCCCACTTTTGTAATGTATAAATAAATATCTAGGCATATAGTATAGGAGGATTGTATCTATGTGATGTAAGCTAAGTGCTAATAGTCTATGTAAGTGCTCTGTGCATGATTGTAGAAGGTTTACAAAGCTAAGTGAAATTTTTTGTAGAAGTTATAGAAGGATCTGTGTTGTAAGCGCAAGGAAGAAGGATCTAGCGAGCTGCACAGATCTTCTATCCTATGCGAGGAAGGGTTTTTGGTGGCTTTGTACCTATAACCGATTGGAGATGCTAATAAAGAAGAAAAATTGGTGGATGTAGCCCCAGGGAAGGGGGTGAACCACGTAAATCTATGTGTCATTCTTTGTTCTTTGACTTGATGTGTTGTCCCTACTTTTGCAAAGTGCTTTGATATATTTAGATAGATCTACTTATGCTTGGTTCTTCTTGGATATGTTTGAATGTTAGATCTGACATGTACAAAGATGCTTAGTGCCAGTCTATTGGATCTGATTTTTTTTGTTGTTGCTAAGTGATAAAATACCTTAGATCTAAGTAAACGTTGCGATGCTCTATGCTATCTACGAAGTACAATAAGGGTTGAATATTGATGAATAATTGATGCTAAGTGTTTTGTAAGCAATATAATCACAAATATATGTCCCAGCTAAGGTTAAAGACACCTAAGTCTTGCAACCACCCCTACCTCTACCTCAGGTGAGACTTCATCTGTTTCATAGGTGTTGTCAAAAGGGTCGGTAGTTAGGGTTTTTTTGGTGCACTGTTGTAGCGTTGAACCCTGGGTCTGCCCCTATGCCAACAAATGGTTCTATTGCCAGGACATGAAACTGTGATTGCTGAGAACTGAGGAAGAGGAAGCTTTGTGAAAAGATTCATCTTGAAACTGTGGAAGCTCTGTGCGAGGATCTATGCCCTAGTGCACACTATTCCACTTGATCTGAAAAGCTTTGTGCTAAATAAAGAAGGCCATATATGAAGAAAATAAGCGATATTTGAAAGCTTTATGCTCTAAGAAAGGTAAAAGTGGAAGTTTCTGAATAAAAGAGGTCAGATCTATAGAAAAGAGGTAATATATATAAGCTTTGTGCTATGATAAAGGTAAGAATAGTTAAAAGTTTTTAGATTTGGAAGATTTGTGCTCTGCAAAAGTAAAATAAGTGAATTTTTTTGTTTCTAGAGTATGGATCTAGGTATGTTTGATATATTTTTTCCTAGTTTGAAAACTAGGGCTCTAATAGATGAAAGAAAGCTTGATATGAATAGATCTGATAAGTACAGTGACAAATATGTTATACCTATGCATAGAAAGAGTGTTTAGACTAACAAATGGATGCAGGATCCTAGAAATAATTTTTTGTAGGCTAGTTACCATGATCCTAGTGCACAGTATAGAAGAGGTTGGGGATAATTTAAAAGGAAGAGAGGATTAACCCTATGTTACATTTGCAGAATACTGGGACATCTTGCTAAGGAATGCCTTGGTGGAAGATCTATTTGCCTATGTTGCAAAGCTTTGGACCATGAAGTATTAGATTTCCCTAGACTGATTGCTAAGAAAGAAAGAATGAATCTAAGTGAAGAAAACCCTAAGGCAGATACAGAAATAGCCAAACCCCAGAAAGAATCTGATAAGGTATTACAACAGATGAAAGACATCTTGAATGACCATCGACATTTTAGGTTATCAGAGATCTTTAAAGAAAAAAAATGCATCGAAGTAAGAATAGGGGACTTCGACATTGACTATGTTCTTGATGAAGAACCACTAGTGAACATTATGCCAGAGAGAACTTGGGAAACTATAGGAAGGCCTACTATGATCCCTTCAATAAGAGGAATAGGGATATTCAGAGGAAAACTGGTGAACCTATGTGGAAGGCTCACTCAAATATCTATGAATGCTAATGGAACCTCGATAGAGGAAGATTTTGAGATTATCAAGTTTATTGAGGACAACGCCCCATTTACTATGTTACTTGGAAAACCTTGGATTGAGAGAGATCAAGCCAGAAAGAAGGAAGAAGAAAAAGGTTTTAGATCAACAGAGACAAGAGTTAACAAATTTCATGACCAGAAGGATTGCCCATTTGATTGAAGAATTGGAGAACAAATTGAAGCTATTTGACACCCGTAGCCCAAATGTCAAAGTTGCAAGAGCACTAGAGGAATCATAGAAGATTGCAATATTTGTCTCAAATATAGAAGAAGTATTACCCCTGAGTCTTAGGAGAGAATCTTAGTAACGCGAAGTGACTATGTCTAAGGAAAATAATAATCAAAATGGGAAGAGAATCACCGAGACTAAGCTCACTAGAAAGAAGGTTAGGAAGCTAAGTAAAAAGAGAGCTAAGATCGACAAACTACAGAATATTCCAAAGGGAACTTCACATAATGAAAAAATTGTAAAAATTAAACTTTGCCTAGATATCAGACTAGCGACATAGGCCACTTCACCGAGGCAAAGCAATATATCCATTGGAAGCCGATATAACCATTCGACTGCTGCTCAGAATGGGTTGAAAATCATTGATGGTTCACCACCAAACCATCATACTGCGCCATAACAAACAAAACATGAGTTAATGATGCCTCATACCCATTGCAAGAAGGTCGTTACTCAGTTTTTTAATTAGTCCGCCACACCACGCACCGAGAATACTTTTTTCTACCTAAGAATGTGATCCCACAACTTGAGATTATTTTGCATTGTGATCATCACCTTGTTCCCATACCCTCCATTGCAGTCTCTGAATTCAGTTCACACCTGATCTTATTGACCCTGAGCTTGTATGTCAGACGAGCTCAATGCCACAGAGAAAGTATTCAAAGAAGTTTTGATTGACTTAATGACTGAGAGAGTCACGTCGGAAAGAAGGATGTATGTAGGTCTGAAAGAATCATCAATAGGAGGAGTCCAAGCTTCTCACTCAACTACTCGTGAAGCAAGAACTTCTCAAACCACAACAGAGACAATAACAAAGCACATAGATGACATTGCAAATACCAAGCTTATTCTGTACATTTTGCCGTCTTACCTGCCACCTCTCAGTGACCCCATCAACCATGAATGTTTTGAAGTTACTTGGTCATATTTGACCATTTGTGGGACTTCGACAGACTGTCGAAGATGGAGCACCAGATGAAGCAAAGATCACAAGATATCGGCCCACTTTTGGACCCCCTTTTTGGGTTTTTGGACAATGTAATGGGAAAGGGATGTTGGCCCATGGGTTTACCCATGTTTAGGCCCACTTCTGTAATGTATAAATAAAAATCTAGGCATATAGTAGAGGATGATTGTATCTATGTGATGTAAGCTAAGTGCTAATAGTCTATGTAAGTTCTCTATGCATGACCGTAGAAGGTTTACAAATGTTGGAACAGGGGCAGACCCAGGGTTCACTCCAAGAGTGCACCAACAAGTCCTAGCTACTGGCTCTTTCGGTAACACCTGCGAAGTAGATGTAGTCTCACCCAAAGCAGCTAAGAGGGGGGTTGCAGGATAGATATGTCTTCAACCAGGGGAATCTCAAGTGGAACTAATACAACAATAATGCATCTTTCATATATCTCTCATCAGCTAGATCTACTCTGGGCAGCTATAAATCTAATCTAACACAATAATTCAAATAAAAGTATAACAATGACAAATATCTAGACATCAATCACACATACGACACAAAATATACCTGGTTCACCCTCTCTCTAGGGATACGTACATGAAACTGTGCTTATGATATATTAAGATAAATCTTACAGTTTTGATCTGTGCTTTTAGTTAGTAGATCTTCTCCCTTCTTCTCTCTATATCCCACCTTCTTGCACACCCAGTTGAATATCTTACAATACCAGAAGACTCTCACTCTCAACACTCCTCTCTATCACAATTCAATAATATCTCAACCAACAACAATTAGTATCAATACCCAACACTAGTACCGACCCAACCTAGGTCCTCTCGACCTCTATTTATACATTATAGTCCCTCATCGACAACCTTAGGTCAAAACCCTAATTATTCAAAATCCTGGGAGTCTA
>JASDQU010101205.1:499756-513824 GCA_032191745.1 Picea mariana | reverse complement strand
CCAGTGTTGATTGGATCCTTAGATCGATCTCCCCTGAAGATAGGGAACCTCATCTCATCTGCCATAAAGTTCCCTAGGCTGCGTCTCTGAGTATAGGCTAAGTTGCTAGTAAGAACACTCTGAAGACCCTGGTGGTTCTAGATATTATGGCTTCTTGGTGGTATTAAAACAACAAGAGGGTTGATTTTACTTACTTCAGTAATATACTCAGTTCCTAAGGTTTCTAGCTTGCTTTGGAGAAGTTCTTCAACTTCCCCTTCTTCTGTTCTGGTGGGTTCTAAATGTTCTTCGTCGGTTAGATATGCCTCTTCTCCACTGTAGAAACCCTCTTCTCCATAGTTTTTCTTAAATAGGTTCTCAAGGTGAACCCCTATGAATACTCTTCCACCGTGGGTATATCTAGCTTCTGTTTCACTGTCACTGTCTAAATTTATGAACATTAGCCTTTTCAGGTCCAGGCAATCTACTGTATCTTCAAGACATTCTTTTCATGGAACAACATCTTGATTCTAAGCTTTAGAAAGTGAAAAAAATTTCTTCTGGGTCCTTTGAAAAAGTATCTCTCACCCTGGCTATATGATTCTACCCTATCAACGACAAATTCAGTGATATGCCCTCCAATGGTACTATCAAATCAATGATCTACTGCTCTGGATACAACATTGTCAACTCTCTTGACCTTTTGGATCAATGTTGGTGTCCAAACTATAAGAGGTATAGATATGATCTCAAACYTGGTATCAACTAACCTAGCCAACCACTCAAACAACTCCTAGTGGATTCCTCCAAAGAAGATATAGTGAATGTTGGTGAAGATGTATCTTTTTAGCCAATCTTCAGTACTCAGTTTAGGGTTCTTGTTCTGGGATTCAACGAAGTCCCTCTATTGATCCTCTATCCACTTTTGAATCTTTGTCTTTGATGGGAACCACCTTGATATTCCCTTAAAAATATTCTGGTCTCGGCAACGAAACCATTTGTTAGCATACGGGCAGACCCAGGGTTCACTCCAAGAGCACACCAAAAAGCCTTAGCTACTAGCCCTTTCAGCAACACCTGTGAAGCAGATGTAGTCTCACCTGAAGTAGCTAAGAGGGGGATTGTAGGACAAAGATGTCTACAACTAGGGGAATATCAAGTGGAACTAATACAATAATAATGCAGTGTTCATACATCTCTCATCAGCTAGATCTACTCGGCGCAGCTATAAATCTAATCTAACACAATAATTCAAATCACAGTATAGCAATGACAAATATCTAGGCATTAATCACACATATGACACAAAGTATATGTGGTTCACCCTCTCTCTAGGGCTACGTCCACATAACTATGCTTATGATATATTAAGATAAAGGTTACAGTTTTGATATGCGCTCTTAGTCAACAGATCTTCTCCCTTCTTCTCTCTATCTCCCACCTTCCTGCACACCCAACTACAGGACTTGATATTCGCACCCAGCTAAATATATTACAATACCAGAAATCTCTCACTCTCAACACTCCTCTCTCTCACAGTAAAATAATCTCTCAACCAACAACAATTATTATCAATACCCAACACTAGTACCGACCCAACCTTGGTCCTCTTGACCTCTATTTATACATTATAGTCCATCACCGATAGCCTTAGGTCGAAACCTAGGTGTCAAAACCTAAATTACCCAAAACCCTAGGTGTCTAAAACCCTAGGTCAACTTGACCCGCCTTTTCAGGGCTTCGCCAACCTGTCTTTCCTTCCTTCTCGCACGGTGCTCCAAAGCATCATATGGTGGCTTTATCTTCTTGTTGATTGTCCTCTCTACATCTTCCTTGTTGATCTGTCATCCTTGATCTCCTCATCCAATGACTTGATTTTCTATACTTCGCTCTGGATTTTTTGCTCTTTTGCCTACTTTGACCCAGTGATAATCACTGTGTCTCCTGCACAATTTGTGTTTAACCTTTTCTTCCTTGATATTTTCCTCCTTCCATAAYGAAGGGCCAACAGGCCCCCAACACTCACTTGTGAATCATCCCAAGGAACTTCATATCTGATCCTTCCGTTTCACTTTGACTTTGGACTGCGTAGTGCATCCTTTGCTTTCTGATTTATGTCTCCTTCCCATCCTTGTGCAGACTATCTTTTCTATGTCTGGTACCCAATTTCAACTACACCTAGTACCTAGACCCTTTTCTTCTTAATTTTACTGAGAGCTGTGAGGCAGGTGGTTCTCATAATACAACTTCAGTCGACTCCCATTTACTAATACTTCTTTCCATTCTCCCTTCAACATCTTCAACAGTGCAACTCCTCCTTCTGTAACATAGGAAATCTCATATGGTCCAAGCCAATGTGTTTTGAACTTCCTTGGATATTTTATAAATTTACTGTCATACATCAGTGCTAAATCACCTTGCTTAAATGCCTTCTTCTTGATGTGTCTATCATGATAGGCCTTCTCTTTTGCCTTCTCTACCTGCTGATGGAATCCTGCAATAAATTTGTCTTCTTCTAGTTCAACCAGTTGGGAAAGCCTCTCACGAACAACGCCAGTATCATCCATGTATGTAAATGCAACAATTCTTAATCTTGGTACCTAGTACTCCATCAGGACAATAGCTTCGAGGCCATAAACCAACTTGAAAGGGGTCTTTTTGACAGGCAAAAATGACCGTCCGTCAATTGGAAGAATGATTCCGGTCCGAGGTTGTCTAAATAAATGAATTCATTTGGTATGACTCACTTTGATGGATTTAATGTCTCCATTGGCCAATCTAACAATCTTAAAAGAAATAAATAAAAGATAAAGAGCAAACTAACAAATAACTACTTAATGTATATATGTACATAAGTGTATATATATAACTATTTTAAATAATACTTAAAATACATATCTGTTTATCTAATTTATGTGCAAGATATACAAGTTGTGAATTTTAATCTGAACTCATGGAAATCTATGAAAAGATGGCTCTTTTGACAAAAGTAGATAAAGAAACCAAAATAAGCTATTTTTTGTTTTTTTATCTTTATTTACCTATAAGATTACATATCAAAATATATTATGAAACAGGAATATGTAGACAGTCAAAACAAGACCACATATAAGGGTTTCGAAAACAAATAAACAATAAAAGAAATAAACTAACCTATTAATGAATGTTTGGCATGCATCCAATGTCTATATGATCATGAAACGTCCATCCAGTCTGTCCAAGAGATAAACCTGCAATGAACTTTTACATTGTTCAGAATAAATGAAAAACAATATATTGACTGTTGGATTTTGATGACAGAACGATAAGATGCAAATAATAACTTTGATATTTGTGATTGCAAGCAATTACACATAAGATAAATCTAACTGAAACAACCTGCTTTTAATCATTCAACAAAATTAAAGATAAATCTTATCATTTAAATTGAACGAGCGATCACTATTTCATAATAACTAAAGCACGAAAATGTGGACTATATTAAAAGAAATTATCTTGACGACATAATAATTTGTGAAGACAAAAGATATCAACAATTATCGAATTATCAAGATAAACAAACCATAGACAAAAACAACATTTACGGATAGCTAAAGAAGAAATGTAAACATATGTTCTATCCAAATTCGTATATAAGTTGTCCACCTTTAGCCCCAGGCCAAGATGTCTTGATTACAAAAAATAAAGAGTTTTTAAAGCCTTCATAAAGGTAATTGTCTGATTTTCTAAGATCATATATTGATTACAAAAATAGAGGGGTAATACAACCACCCAGATCATACTAAATCTTCTAAAGCTAAAAAAAGGTTTATTCATGTTTATACAAAAATAGATCATAGATGTGGCTAACAAGCCCCAAAAATGTTTCATATCACTTGGTCACCATAAACTCTTAGATATCCTGAAAATAAAAGATAAAATAGAGAAACTTAGATATATATTTAACCACAATTTTGCAAATTTTGAATTAGAATAGACTGGCTACAGAATCTGCTGATTCTATAGCTAGTCTATTTTAATAATGAAATCTAATTTTTTCAATGAACAAAATAATCTAATTTATTTAATGAATAAAACTATTTTAAGATAAAAATAAATCTTACCTCTAACTATAAAATCAAATCATATCACATGATCTCGGAATTTATTATTGTTGTTGCAGTCTCGACATTTTTTAATATCACATTCCCTATAGTTTTCATATGTTTCCCATGTCTTTGAATGACAAACTCAAGCCTATGATTTTCATTTGTTAAGGCACTGACCTTAACTATAAGAGATCTAATCTGTGACTGTAAAATAGGTACATCAGTGTAGTACTTGTCAATCCAGAATAGGAAAGTTTCAAATTGTGACTGTGCGAAGATCCCTTGAGAATAACCATGGATGTGAACTGGAATGTACCCAACATGGACTGTAGATTTGTTACCCAAATTAATACCAGGAAACCCTTCACTATGTTTTAGACAAGGCGRTAGATTATCCATKAAGTTGTAAGACTGGTCGAGGTATGTTTGAAAATAAAGAGGGTCTTCTTCAACAAGAAATCTATCAATTTTGGAATCCGAACTCTCATGGATCTCTATCATMTTGATCGAGCTCACATGAGGGTTTGATTTGTTTCACATCTTCCTCGAAATCAACCTTCCATATATCTTTTTTTTAAAACCCAAATCAATATCACCTTTAGATGTTTTGCCTACAGGTCTGTTTGCATTTTTGACAAAGATGTTAGGCTATGCAACTTGCTCATGATCCTGCTCAATAAATTTTKGGTCGGGYAAAGGCTTACTGTGGCTGGCCATAACACAGGCCTGGGTAGATGAGGGAAGCACTCTAGGATAGACTATGGTTTCCTCAATCAGAGKTTTGTCAACCTCTTCAGCGTTGGGGTTAGCGAAACCATTTCTAGTTAAAAATGAATCCCAATCATCGTTCTGTAACTTCAATTGATGTGCAAGCATAATTTTTATTAAACCATGGTGGAAAAGGCTTGAATCCAAACGTTTATTTTTATACCTCTTAGCCATTTTATAAAGTCTTCTCCATAGATAATAAGGCATGTTTAAAGGAAACCCTATGAAATTCATGAGCAGACATAGGTGATAAAGAAACACAAAACCAAAATGTCCTTCACAAGTCATGAACTATTTCAATACTGAAAGAAGACCATGCCATCGGGTTTTTAGTAAGGATACTGACATACCTTTGTCACAACCATTGATCTTTTGAGATGTAAATAAAAGACTCCATGGAACCTCTTCTACCTTAGCATTCTTGAACCACTTTTGCCCTCTCGCAGAGAGTCCTGTTGCTTGGCTTAAAAATTCCTCTGTGACTTCAAGTTGAATGTCCCCCATCTTCGCTCGACATTCGTCAAATGAGAGGGTGAATTCCTGAGCAGTCTATATGTTAAAGTCTTGGAATTTCTCAAGGAAAACAAGCCAACCATGACCTTCGAGATCCTCCCTTGCATCATTGCATAGGAGCAAGGTCTAAGTGTCGTTGGGTTTGACCCTAACAACTAGGGCCATGGGAAATTGATAGGAAATCACCCAAACACAGTGCATATGGAGGGTTTGTAAGAGCAGACCAGAGCTATACTCTAGGCCCGAAAATCATCAACAGTTTATGGCGTATGAGAAGAAAATTCACATTGAAAAGATAGGTATTGCTTGAAATGAATGCGAGGGGCATTGCAAAACCCAAGACCAGGATTCAAAATGATGGGTTGACTATGATTGGAGTGCCACCTCTCATATAGTATAGGCCAGGACCAGAGAATTGAAATAAAAATGAACGTGCAACAAAGGGGGTTTGGTCCTAAAGTTTGGGAGAGGGGGACTTATAGACCAAAGTCTAGTAACAAGGGGGAATATGACCAAGAACCACATAAGAATATATCAATGCTTTAAATTAAATGATCCTTTGTTGATCCAAATAACAATCCATAAGCATGCTTGACATTCAAAGGGTCAAAACAAAGAGAATAAAATTCATACCAAGGAGCAAGGCTTCATTAATAAAAACTGTGGAGACATTTTTCCTTTCATAAACTTTTCAAATAGAGTGGTAATAGAGCCATAAGTTTTAATGCTTAATTTTCATGCTTTCAGTCATGAATGAAGCATGAAAACAAATACACTAGGAAGAACCGAAAAATTACAATTTTCGTTTAGAAAATCGCTCATGAAGAACAGAAAAATGTACGACCCCAATTAGGTACCTACATAGACTATTATTTGATATAAAAAGTTTAAAAAAATGTTGGGCTGCTAACAGGTCTACATTGTTAATTTCTTGCAAGTGGTTCTATAAGCCCAGAGTACTATTGGTACTCTTAAATCCTAGTCATCCATGTTCACACTGCAAATCTTTGTCAATGTTGTCTCCAATATTTTGTTGAACACTTCAACCATTCCATTTGCTTGTGGATGGTAAGGGGTACTCTTCTGATGGTGAACTGCAAATTCTTCAGTTAGGGATTCCACTGTCTTGTTGATGAAATGAGTTCCTTGATAGCTCATAAGGGTCTTAGGGCATCCAAACCTGGTTATTATGTCATCAAATATAAAGTGCACAGTTGTAGTTGCACTAGAGTCCTTTACTTCTCTTTCTTCGACCCATCTAGTGAGATATTCTCTCACAATGATAATGTACTGTGCTCCTGTGCACTTTCCTGGTGGGTTTATAGGTCCCATGAAGTCAATGGTCCACTTTTCAAATGATTGTATGTTCATATGTAGTGCTAGTGGCATTTCATCTCTTCGGTATGGTTTTCCAACTCTCTGGCATACATCACAGGCTCTGGTATACTCTTTAGCATCTATGTGTAAAGTAGGCCACCAAAGGCCAGCTTGCAGAACCTTCTACATAGTTGCTTTCCCTATGTAATTTCCTCCTATGATGCTTTCATGAGCTTCTGTGAGGATTAGCGGGCACTCTGCCTCCATCACACATCTTCTTAGTATCTCATCAAGTCCCATTTTATATAGCTGACCAACTATTAGTGAAAATTCTGTAGCGCACACCACTAGCTGTTTCTTCTGGGAAATTATATACTCACTTGGAACCATTCCTATTAACAGGAATTGGACTATGCTTGTGAAGTGGTCATCCATCTTCCTAATGGCAAGTATATCTGCATGAGGTAGTGTATCCTCCAGACTGGTGGGTTCTTCGCTATGTTCCAACCTCGATAGGTGGTCGGGTCCCTTGTTCATTCTTCCTAGTTTTACTATGATCTCAAAATCATATTTTTGAAACATAAAAAGACATCTGCATATTCTCCCCCCCCAACACTAGCTTTTTGACTAGGTACTTTAGTGCAGAGTGATCAGTAAACATTTTAAAGTGTCCTCCTAGTAAGTAATGGCAGAATTTTTGCAGTGCATACACCATGGCTAATCCTTCTCTCTCTATAGTAGTGTAATTGATTTCAGCTGTAGATAGATTTCTGCTAGAAAATGCTAATGGATGGTCGATCTCCCCTTCTCCAGGTTGTGCCAATACTTCTCCTAATTCAATAGAAGATGCATCGACATGGACATAAAATTCTCTGCTCAAATCTGGAAAGACTAGAATGGGCGCAATCACCATCTTTTGTTTCAATGTGTCGAAGCTCTGTTGGCATTCATCTGTCCAACCAAACTGACAATATTTCTTTAATAACTTATCCATTGGCATAGTAATTTGAGCATATCCTTTGATAAATTTCCTGTAATAGCCAGTATGTCCTAGCATAGTGCGCAGTTGTTTGACTCAAGTAGGAGGTAGTAAGTCGACTATAATTGCAATTTTTGATGGATCAACCAACAATCCTTGCTTGCATACAATATGTCCTAGTAATACTCCAAAAGGTGAGAAGAAGATGCACTTCTTCAAATTTAAATCAATTTGACACTGCCTTCATTTGTCTAACATTAGTCTTAGACATTCAATATGATTTTTCAACAAACTAAAAGCAATCTAGTCATCAAAATATGCTTCTAAGAACTTATGCAAAAATTCTTTGAACGCTTCGACCACCACCCTGAAGAAGATAGCCGGGGCATTATTCAGTCCAAATGGAATCATTGTCTATTGGTAGGATCCCTATTATATGGAAAATCTATTCTTGTGGTGGTCCTCCTTGGTAATCTAGATATGATGGTATCTTGAAAACCCATCTGTAAAAGAATATACCTCCTGTCATCCCACAATATCCAACACTTCGTCTGTGAATGGTGTAGGGAAAGGATCATGCAAAAAAGCATCAATTAGCTTCCTAATATATATGTAGATACTAATCTCCTTGGTCTTATTTTCTTGCACCACCATAGGGTTGATCCATTCTGACTCTTTGACAGGTTCAATAATCCCTGATTCTAACATTCTATCGAGCTCAATATTCACTTTTTCCTTATATTTTGGGTTCAATCTATAGGGTCTTTGCTTGATTGGATTTTCATATGGTTTCAAAGGTATTCTCATTTCTCCCATAGGTCCTTTGATACCCTTCATATCAATTAACATGGTCGGAAACAAGTCCTGATACTCGTGCAATAAATCTGTAATTTTGCCAATGGTCGCAGCATCCGAGTAATCTCTGATATTGGCAAGCTTTAGTGTCTCCTCTATCCCAATATTTAATTTCTTTATCTTGATTATCTATCCAATGAATGGCAGCTCAACTTCTGGTCCTTCCAAATCCCTGTGGCCTTCTGTCACAACAATGTTTACCTTCCTCAGATCATCATCTGCATCGGCATTAATGTTGTAACATCCTTGTAATTTCAGGAATGGTGCAGGCCATTCATCCTCTTATTTCTACAAGGGGAGGCTATATGCCTCCTTAAGTAATTTATTCCTCACAATCTGTAGTGCTTGATCTACTGAAGGAAATTCACTTTCAAACAAAAAGGTGGTTACAAAATTCTGAAGCATACCTTCCCAATTTGCAGTGATGAGGCATAGCTCCACTTGAAGGTACCAGTTAATAGGGGTCATTTCCAGCGTGTTAATGAATCTATGTACCCATTGTTCTCAAGGAATGTCACTCTAGGATTCTTCGCAGCTTTGCACATGGTCCTTTGGGTAGATTCAACCTATGTACCTCACTTCGCAGCTTCCTACTTGTGCTAAGAACCGCACTGTCATCAAGGGTCGACATTGTGCCCAGTCTATAATATTTCTTTTGTGCATTCCCCACCATATTGATGGTGTATCTTTCAGGGCCTCATCCATAGCCAACAACTTCTATTGTGTTGGTACACTTGTTTCAAAATCTGAGAGGAAGGATTCTAGAGGGTTCAGACCATCAAAGGTAGGAAAGTTACTTATTGTTGTACCAATCCAACAAACTTCTCTGGTTAGTCAAGAAAATCTCCTTGTGGATACTTCATACATCTAGTTCTACCAATTCTCCAGTGCTTCTTCTGAATCTAATGAGCACACACTATCACTTCGCCAACTCCAACACTTCACAAATATTGTCTTCGGGAGTTTTCCCTACTCCAACATGCAATACCTTCAAATGCGTGAACTTCAAACTCGTAGATCAAATGAATGATGTCCACCTCAGATCGACAATCTAGGTTTTCTCTGGGCTTCAAGCTTCGAAGCTTTTCATGCCTTGAACCATGCTTCCTTCTAGAGTACCAAACTTTGAACACACAAAAGGGTCAATCAACGGTCCACACGTCCACAAAAATGGATGTTCAAGATGGGCATCGGGCCTTAGGCCTTCAGGGTTTTTTGACCCAAACTAAATCACACCCCATATCTTTTAGAGTGCTGAATTTTGAACTTCGAGATATGTCGACACGTGTACCTAGTGCCAATTGTCAAGATCTACTCCAGGCTTTGAAGCTTCAATGTTTTTATTGTACACTCTTGCAACAACACTTCAAGTTCTCCAGAGTGGCGAAGTCTAAAGGAATTAGAATACTAATGAACGTGCTCATTTATTAGATCTAACGGTTATGAAATATCTGACTCCTCCTTGAGTGGATCTCATCCACTTGAACTTAAAACAAAAGGTTCCTTCCTTTAAGAACAAAATATCACTATCCTTCATGACCTTTGTCACTCTAAGGACACTAGACTCATACGTACACTTGTGCTTCTCCTTAGTCTGGAACCTGGATTGTCTTTCGGTGCACACTTGCACTACTTCTCCTAAGATTGAGACTAAGAAAAATCTCTCGTGCACTCTTTATGCTCACTTTCCTCTTGAAATTTTTCAACACTTCTCTAAGGGTTGGCCCTATGCACACCTTGCATGAGTAAGTCCTTCAATATTTTATACTCCAATGAGTATATGTGCACTCCTCACACCCACTTTATGAAATTCACATTATCTCTCATGAGCTATTGAGTCTGTAAACAAATATTCCTTTGAAATCCTTGCCCAGGCACTGTGCACTCCTTGCAAAAAGATTTTAGAAGAGAAACAATTGAACTTACAGAACATCAAAGGTTCATTCACTCTACCATGAAATACACACATAGACATATAAACACAAAAAAATAGATAACATAACATTACCCAAAAAATTAGAGATAAGCAAACTCAAACATTGAAACAAATCCCCTCTATTATATTCCTTCAGTAAAACATTTACAAGAGTTCCAACAACTCTCAAAAAAATAACAATAACTTCAATAGATTTCATCTTTTCTTTCTCAGTAGTAATCACAATAACCTTAGCAACATTCAACTCCTTCTTTCAACAACCTCTTTTGGACATAGATTACATGTATTTATACATGAGGGGGCTTCTCGAGCCTTACCTCCATACTATAAGAGTTCTTTCATATCACAATTAAGTATCCTACCACTAAGTCATATTCCAAGAAATGAATAATTACAATATAGATATGAGTCGATGCTCAAAGTCTGTACAATCCTATAGGTAATTAAAGAAATCAAAATCTCTTGGAGCTCATACAATGGCTCAAGATTCTAGATCTTATGAGATCTTTAATTATAATACTTTCAAAATATTAAAGTGACGCACTCTCCTTGGAATACAATCCAGTTTGAATGTGTGTGTTGTATTTTGAGATGTCCTCCACTTGGACTCATTGAATGTTGATGGGGATGCTCCTTCATCATACTCCTTTGGACAAAAATAGTCATGGACTCTTGCCCATGAGCTCTTGTCCATGAGATACAAAATATTATCTATCCATGGCTTCTCTTCTATGGGAATTTGTTGCTTCCATTGAATCTCCTCTCAATCATCTATCCCTTTTGTATCATCCATCCGATAAGGGTATAAGTCTTCCACATTAAATATTGGCGATATTCCAATGTCATCTGGCAGTTCAATCTCATAAGAATTTGTAGTGAATTTTATGAGGATCTTACAAGGTCCTATCTTATTCATCTTCAACTTATTATATTTCCATTTTGGAAATCTTTCCTTCCTAAGGTGTGCTAAGACTTGATCTCCAATTTCAAAATTAATGTCTCTTCTCCTATGGTCTATTCTTCTCTTGTAGTTTTGGTTGGTATTCTGTAGTTGTCCTTTAATTCCATAATGTAACTTTTTCATTTTTGTATAAAATTCATGTTCTCCCACACTTAGGAATTCAGCTCGTCCCAAATATCTCAATTATAAAATTCCTCTTGAATGCGTCCCATATACTATCTAGAACTAACTCTTACTAGTAATGCTATTTGGTAAGTCATTATATGAAAAATTTACTTGGGGTATAATTTTATCCCACTGATTGTTATGTTCAGTGACCAAAATCCTGAATAGATTCCCTAAAATTTGATTCACTACCTCATTCTATCCATCTTTTTGAGGATGATATGCTGAAATGAAAGAAAAACTCATCACCATATTATTCCACAAGGTCCTCCAAAAGTGTCCCACAAATTTAGTATCTATGTCTGAGACTATACACCTGGGAAACCCATGCAATCTCACAATCTCCTTGAAAAAAATAATTTCTATGTGGGTAGCATCACTGGTTTTATAACACGGTATGAAATGTTCCATCTTTGAAAATATATCAACCACCACAAAGATTGAATCACTTCCCATCTGGGTTCTTCACAATTCTAGAATAAAATCCATACTTATAACATCCCACGACTTCTCTCGAATAGGCAATGGTTGATACAATCCAGTGTCTTGTTGCTTTCTCTTAGAATATTGGTAGATTCTACATCTTTCCAGGAACTTCTTCACATCAGACCTCATTCTTGGCTAATAGTATCAAGAACTCAACTGCGCGTATGTTTTATCATGGCCAAAGTGTTGAGACAATCCTCCACTATGTTTTTCCTTTAGAAAATTGTCCCTCATTGAGCATTTTGGGATACACAACCGACTTCCCATGAATAACAGTTCATATTGGATCAAATACTACATCCATTGATTTTCTTCTCTTAGAAAATAGTTTTCACATGCTTCATAAGCTTCCTTGAAATACGGGTCTTCTTGATACATCTCCTTGAGGTGTTCAAATCCCAAAATATCCACTTGGAATTCTTGCAAGATCAAACATCTCCTGTTCAAAGAATATGCAACTTTGTTAGCACTTCCACTAATATGATTGATAACAAAAGTAAAATTCTGCATGAATTCTACCCATTTGCATGTCTTTGATTCAATTTCTCTTGTTTGGTTATAAACTGCAAAACCTAATTGTCAGTATACAAAAAAAACTCCTTCAGGATAAGATAATGCCTCCACTTTTTCAAAGTTTGAATTATAGCATAAAATTCCTTGTCACATGTTGAATATTTCCTCTTTAAATCATTCAAATTCTCACTGTAATAAGGAACAAGATTATTATCTTGATTTAAAATTGTGCCAATGGCTACTCCACTTGCATCACATTTTACCTAAAAAATCTTCTTAAAATTTGGAAAAACTAAGATAGGTTGTTCTGTTACATTTTCTTTCAACACTCTAAATCCATTATCATATTCTTATGTCAAATAAAAATATCCATATTCCTTCTTTATGGTATCCAGTATGGGTGCACAAATACTTCTAAAACTCCTGATGAATTTCCTATAAAAACTCTCCAGCCCATGAAAACTCCTAACTTCAAACATGCTTCTTGGAGAAGGCCATTCTCTTATTTCCCTCCCCTTCTTTGGATCCATGTTCAATTCATTTGAAGATATTACAGACCCAAAATACACAAGTTTTGTATTCATAAAAGAACATTTCTTCAAATTCACCAAAAATTTCTCCTTTTGTAACCTCTTCAACACCATATTCAAATGTCTTAAATGCTCCTTTTCAATCTTACTGAAAACTAGAATATCRTGTAAATAAAAAATCACAAACTTACCAATAAAATCTTTGAGCACTTCATTCATTAATCTCATGAACATACTTGGGGTATTTGTTAATCTAAACGACACAACAAGCAACTCATATAATCCTTCATTTGTTTTGAATGTTGTTCTCCATTCATATCCCTCTCTCATACTTATCTGATGGTAACCACTCTTCAAGTCTATTGTGGAAAAATAACTAGCTCCACTCAAGCTATCCATTAAATCATCCATTTTGGGTAAAGGAAATATATACATGATGGTTATCTTGTTGATGGCTCTAGAATATGTGCATATTCTCCAACCTCCATCCTTATTTGGACTCAACATAGTTGGTATGACACACAGACTCAAACTTTCCTTGATCAAACCTTTATCTAGAAACTCTTGAACTTTATCCTTGAACTCTTCATTCTCTTGAGTGGTTAATCTGTATGCTACTTTGTTCGACAAACTTGCTCCCATAAAAAGTCAATATGGTGACTGATACTCCTAATGGGCAGTAAAGTGTGTGGTAACTTATCTACCACAATATCAACAAACACATCCAATAGCTCCTGAAAGTTTATAGGAAAATCATTTATAGAAGTTCTTGTGAGAATGACTCTCGGCTTACCTAAAAACAAATTGCATTTCCCGGTGTTTCTTAACTTCTTTTAAGAGTTCCTTCCCACAAATGAGAAGTATATTAGGAATAGCTTCGTCTTTGACTCCTTTATCTTCTAATGGTTACAACATATGCTTATACCCATTTTTCTCAAGGGTATAAGTATTCTTCCTCCCATCATGTATGACATTCCT
>JASDQU010101205.1:452706-463215 GCA_032191745.1 Picea mariana | reverse complement strand
TTAATAAAGAATCTAGTCATTGTGGACATATCCCAGAGTTGGGTGAACCACGTTAACTCTTTTGTTGTATGTCTTTTACGTTATTTCTTATGAATTCTGTCTGGATACACAATAGAATAGATTTTTCTTATGTTTAATCATGGAGCAATATTCATAAATGTTACAAAAATGAGTTTATGAAATAATATGGAATAGAATGATAGTATGAATCTGAATCACTAAGTAGTTAATAAGGAACAAGGACATAATCATGTGCACAAAAATTATAAAGAAAAATGAACAAGTTGATCACCAACCATTCCCTCACTACCACAGAAACCTGATTCTTGCAATCCCAATAGATGCCTCGGGTGAGACTTCATATGTGCAAGTAAGTGATGTCGAAAAGGCCGGTGTCTAGTGGGTTTTGTTGGTTAAATATAACTCGAACCTAGGGTCTTACAAACCACGCACAACGCCAACAATCGACATATAAATCCTTGGCCAAGGCTGAGGAAGGTCTCACCTGAGATGTAGACAGGATCACGAAGACTATAAGGTCTTATGACAAGAATGAAGGCTAATCACACAAATATCCATTTGGACTAGCATTCATGCAGCTCATATCTGACACCTTACTAGGACTAGTTAGTAAAAAAATACACACACATATCCAAATCACATATGATAGACATACAATAGATCAAAATTGCAACAACTTTCTTATTCCTTTCATTCCATAATACATGGTATACATTAAATATATTGTATTGGAAAACAACAACATCTTATATCTTCTTTTATATAAATTCCCAAAAATACAACACATTGTGCAGTGTGCATTCCCTCAAAATATCATACATACGACATAATGATATTTATATTAAGAAACATTACAACATTACATAGGCTCGGAGTGAGATCAATACCAATGACTCAATGGATCTCATCTAACCATCTAACTAACTCTATTTATGATATTGTTGCTTCCTTTTATATCTTTCTCTGCTCGAGAACTATGTCTCTTTCTGCTCTTCTCCACTCGTTCTACTGAAAAAATGACCTCACACACTTTTTGCACCTGCCTGCAAACCATCTAGCCTTCTGGAACTGGGGAAATGTTAACTTCCTTTCCAACTCATTTTTTTTCATCTCCATGATCCCTTATGTTGTTGGCAGTAATCATTCGAGAGGATTTCTCGATGATTCCTTTCTTGATTTAGGCAATCTTTTTCTTGATTTTTGATGCACATCAAAAATAGGACCGACGTGCATTTGATAATATTTTAGGCCTGACGTGCATTATCAAAACTCAGTCTGATGCGCACTCATTTCCCTTCTCTACGCATTCAACTTCCATGCGTGCAAAACTGGAACGGATGCACACAAAACTTGGACTTGAGCATGCACAACTTTGTTTGTAGGCATGTGTGAAATAAACCCAAAACTTTGGGTGTGAACAACCCCCCACCACTATTAATTGGCTCATCCTCGAGCCAACTGCTGCATGTGATCAACGCAGAATTCTTGAGTAAGAGAAAATCATCGTTCTTCAAAACAAGCAGCCATTGGGTTTGGGCCTCAGTAAGAGAAAATTGTTTGTTCAGGTTGTAGTAACAACTCAACACAGGTCCTCAAAAGAATCAAGCAGGCCCCATGGTGAAAGATGGAGTTGGAGTGCATATGGTCAAATGCTCAACTCAGAACCTTCGTTGGTGTCTATGGAGGTGAATGAGGGATATGTTTAATGCCCACCATTAAACATAGACCAGTGAAATGAATGTAGGCTCCATCAAGAGAGAGCATCATTGTTGGCTTGTTTGTTTGTTCTAAGAGGACCAGACCGAGCTAGTAGCCTCAACCTTTCTATTGTTGGAGGGTTGAGGATCCATGACGATAGATGAGAGTAGGGATTTTGGTGAACCAGAGAGTAAGGTCCCTTCCTATCAAAAAAGGTGATGATGCATGGCCTAAAAGTGAGACAGGGGCCCAAAGAGAAAGAGGGGACCTAAGTGAGATAGGGAGATCTCTATATATGCGCATATGTGATTCGTCAGGGGTGCCACACATTTTTCTTGTGCCTCCCGGCATGGGTGTTGACTAGTTACTGAAGCGATGCAGCCCCAATTAAGTCACAACACCTCTTCACCTATATCCATCCTCCCTATTTTATCCCCTAAGTATCTATGACTGTGTGATTCTTATGGGCTTCGTCTGTTTTCTCAATGGGGTTGGTGGTGACAGGATGACCTGAAGGTCTTTCTTCTACCATAGATGTTGTAGTGGAATCCATTCCTTTCCCATTTGATTCCTTGTTATGTGCATTGGAAAACCCAGGTCCTAGGAGAACAACCTTCTTTCTAATCCTCTTTTTTGGCTTCGACAAATATTTGTGGCATGTCTGATGTGGATGCGTGGTTAACCACTGCCATTCACAAGAACACATATATCAAATAATATCCATATCGGGTTTGAACCTTTCCTACATGGATGCCTCGATAGCTTCCCATTCACGATAAGGAGTCTGGTGCACAACTCACCATCAAACATGAATTCTTATAAGCGTTGTATCAAGCACATGAGGCCTGTGATGTTTGAGAATGTATTGTATCCATGCAATAAATGTATCCACTGACTTCGATCCATCGTATCGATATGATCCAAATTCTTCCTCACGCTCCTATGCAAAGATATGCACACACCTCCTCATTGATACTTCATATAGCTTGTTTCTCCACCTATCCATGGCATCCTCAGAATTTGTGTCATGAGACTTGACACTTGTCCAACTTAATTCTCCATCTGCAGTGGGGTTGATGTAATCTTCCCTATGCTCAGTGATCTTGTAGATATTTCCAATGACGGAGCTACGCACATCCTCATCCACTGGCTCATTGTATCTATCTCCTTCATATGGATCCAGTGGCGTGACCACACACAAGGTATTTGTTTCAAATGACATTTGCCTCTTCTTTAAATTCAACGCTGCATTATTGGAAAAGGCCTAATCAATGCCAAGTAATGCAGGATATGGATCAGACTCATCCATAATTTCTATTACCTCGAAATTAGCCTTAGTTTTTACTCCTTCTATATTCATTTCCACTTGCTCCAATCGGCCTATTGAGTAGATTTTGTATTTATTGGCCAACTATAGCTCGATGGGCGACCAAACCAATTTTGGTTTACCCATCACCTCCCAAGATTTGTTTGGTAAAATGTTCACGTCAAAACCCAGATCCAGCATGGATCCCTCCATTTCATAGCCATCAATTTCTTTTGTCATCTTAAACTCTCAACCAATGCGCTTTTGCTTGCTAACTTGAAATAAATCTCTTTCTAGAAGTGAAGCTGATATGGTTTCCTCCACTCCTTATTCCTTCATGCAAGTAGCTAACATATGTGTCAACTTACTTGTAGCCTCTGGATGAATCAGTAATTGCAAACAACAATGCAATAAATAACTTACTTGGTCTTCAAATTCTTCCTTGTGACCCAATTCATGTAAGGCTTTTGTGTGCGTTGTACGTTGTGATTCCTCTAGGTGTTTTTATTCACGTGCTTTCTGCTTAGCACGTTGTAGATCATCCTTTCTGTGAGTTTCTTCCAACAAGAGTTCCATCGTGTGTTTAATTTCTTCCCACATGTGAGCTTCCTACAAATATCGTTGCATCGTTCGCTATAATTATTCTTGGGTGCGAGCCACTTCTAGTGAACTCTATTTCACGCAGTGTACCTCTTTGCGGAACTGAGCTTCCTCCAATGACCTTTGTGTCACCCTATGTACTTATTCTTGGATCCAAGCCTCCTCAAGTAACCTTTGAGTCATGCATTACATATCCATATGCACTCTTTCTTCTTCTAGTGCTCTTTGTGCATTGTGCATGAACTGGTTTTGTTGGAAAGCATCAAAATTTGGAGGGGGTTGAGTTTCCTTCCTTATATTCCTATCCGACTTCTGACTTGAGCCTTCATCATGCTCAAGGTTTTCTCTTATCATTTCTCCTCCTTGGGTTACTACCCAGACATTAGCCTCCTCATTCTTCTTCTTATTCTTATGCAGCTCCACATGCTCCATGTTGCAACTCCCTTTTTGTCTTCCCAGTTTTTCAACAAGTCAGGATAGTCTCCGATGACATCCTCGAGACTGTAGTAGTATGCACAAAGCACACATGATTTGGTACAAAACCTTAATACGTGACCAATATCTCCACAATTGAAACATGTGGGGGGTCTACCTCTCCCTCTGCCATATCCTCGGTCACGACCACGCCCATATCCACCCCAAGGACCGCCTTGATATCTACCTCTTTACACACCACCACGCTCACCACCATTCTTCCTTTCCTATACCCAGAATTCATCATGGGTATTATCCTGCATCAGTTCGAGTGAGCAACAATTATTGAAATCATGCCCCATGAATTTACAAAACTCATAGAATGGAGTATGGTTCATTGTTTGATACTTCTGCAAAGTTGGGAAGTGGGGTGGCACATGGCCCAATAGTCTACATATCTCACACCATTCCATCTCTCAAGATGGAAATGGACTTGGTGCACCTGTCACCACATAATTTTCTAGCACATGGCATTCATCTCTATGATGCCCTTCTAAGCGATAGGTGGTACACCATACATGTTACATGACCTTCAACTTAGCCATATATTGCAACTGCATCATCATGTTGGCCAGTTGCGAATGCACTTGTGCCAAACCTATTGACGTATCTTCCCCTCCTTGTAACATACTCGACCACCGAGGTCGGGTCATGCCACCGAAAAGCTTCCATGCTCTGATACCACATTGTAACATCCCCAACATCCAACTGGGATATGCCACATAAAATTTTATGACTGTATGCAAATTAAAAACATATACACACAAAAAATCTTGCAGAACTTTATATATAAAAAATAAATAGATAAATACATTTTGTAAATGCACAGATTCATACAGAATAATAATAAAAATATACATGCAACACACAGAGGAATAACCCATAAAAATAAACACATACATAATAATGCAGCATTTAATCTAACACAAAATGGACATTTATCTTGTAAAAATGCCACCAATTGTGTGCATACCTTCCACGAACCTCCCAGCCTTAGACCACGTTGTTCATCAATCTCAGCAGTGGGTCACCCCTAAGCTGGGACTAACCTCCACCTGGGTAAAGGGATTCCTAACCACAATGATGTATCTCAGACAACAGGAAAGACTCTGTCATAGGTTCCAACTCAAACTAACAGCCTACAGTCCCTCATTCCCCACATGCCTGTCCCACCACAGGAAGTGTGCCCCTTATCTGCTCAACAGTCCCTCGGTTGCCCCACTTCCCTTCCAGGGCTTCAGCAATAGACCGGACATGAAGTCTCATATCCCTATAGTTGTAGTTTAGCACCTTCTGAAAATCAATTCCCAACAATTCTCTCACCTAGAGAGAAATTTCTCACGGGGTTGACAACCCGCCTCTTCAGTATCCCATGGGCCTGACAACCTACTTCTTCAGTCCAACTCTCAAGATAACTAGGTACATATACAGTTACAGGTACAGGTACGGGTATGGGTACAGTGATAGTAACAGAAAGGTACGGAGGATAGCTGAATGAGTGAGTGAATGATGATGGAATGAATGAATGAATCTCCCCCAAAATGAACTAAGTCCAAGCTATATGTATGCATGTTCCCAACTTGACACTTGTGATGTTGATAGCTACTTTGGTCCACTTGTCCCCATCCTTAGAACTTAGGATAAAATAATTATCCATACTTTATACTTTAAGGAATGGCTTAAGCTACCTAGCTTAGCCCCCCCCCTGCCTTTCCCTAACTAGTGGAGTTTAGTCCCCCATACTCTTTTATTGTGGTCGGTCTACACGCAGAGATGTATTATATTAATGATAAGACATATACAAAAATAGGCTCACTGACCTTCAACATTTAGGCTCTTCGGTCTAATCATCACATAAGCCTTGTAGCTTATAATAAACTGGTTCACCAGCCTACAAAACAATATATACACAAAGGCTCTCTGGCCTCAAAATCGTGTGCACTTAAGTTTGTTTCGCACGGTATCCTGGAATGTGCAGAGTTCATCATTTTAGTGCGCAGTACATGTGCTCACTATACCATGGAAGGTGGATGCAAAATTATATCAACAGCTCACCATCTTATAACCATATTTACATTTACAATTTGGGGTTCATCCTAGAGATATTACAATCCCCTCCCCTTACTTATGCACTATCCTCAGTGCATTATATACCATGTACCATTCAAATTATTTTAAAATCTCCAAGATTTTAGCTATTAGACACTTGTTATCCATCTAGTGCTCTACTTTCCAGCACCAATTCTGGTATTCATACTGCAGTTGGAAGTTAATTGCTCTATTCGATAGAGTTTCTTCCAGAAATAATTCAGCTCATTGTTCCATTTGACACACCCTCCTTATGGAAGCTACCATGCCATAAGCATCCTCGGGTTGCCTCCTCCTTGTTGCACTCACCCTTCCAGGCTCAGACATCCCTTCATTACTACGCAGTCCTTCAACGATCCATCTTTCCAAGGCTTTCACACACAAGGAGACCATTAACCCATTACCAAAACCCCACCAAGGTTCTACAATTATAGGGATTTAGTGTCCTCAACAATAGTTGTTTTTTCTCGGCATTCCAACTTTAATAAAGATTATCTCATCTGCATTACACACATGAAATTATCATGAGAGAACATTATAAAAATTCTATTTTATAAATCAAATTAATTTCATAAGGAATTTGACTTTTCCCAAAATATGAAGTTATATTTCATAAAAAAAAAAATATTTTATTGTTGTTGCAATAATAAAATGTAGTCTTCCATCTAGATTTCAGCAAGCACCATGTTGAATACCATTTTTCCTGAAATGATTCTATCTTGCATACAACCAACATATTGTCAGTATTTCATGTACATCATATTTTAATTGCAATATGTACAAAAACCTTTTGCAGTGATCTTAGAATTTCCTACACCTAGAAATCCAATCGCAATTACTAAACAATTTATTAGATAGAATGACTCATCATTCTATGCATATGCATGTTTGCAATTAATAATAGTAAGTTCATTATTTCAATTTTCTGAACAGAGAATTTTTTGTTGTCACTATTCATGTGACTAACTAACTTGCAACTTTCCTATTTCAATGTCTAACAGTTCCTGAAATGACTCACAAAATGCATTCAACAAATGCATTTAAGTATACAATTATATCATGTATGAGTGCAACTCTGCCACTTACTAGACATGAGTGCAACTCTCAATGCCTATTTATTCAATGCACCTTTGTATTGATTTTCAGAATGATCTTTATCTAAGTCATGTATCTCACCATTCATAAATTGGAAATCTAGCCAATGTCTTGACACATCCTCCACACACTTCCCATTGTTTTCTCAATTACTTGGATGCCTTCATTTTCGACCCGAACACTACACCAAGAATACAAATATGTGGTGTTTATTAGTGTTAGCAAAAAAGTTGCAGTCCAAGTTTTATTTAAAGGTAGGAAGCTTATTGGGTATTTGTGTGGCACGTAACCTTTCTATATCTATACATTGCCATATCCAACCATGTCTTGGTTTCATACATGACTAGCTTTCCTAGCATCATTCCTATAACAAGTTCTTATCTTTTATTTAATTGGTTATTACCTCATAACCAAATTAACATGACATGCTACTATGTCAGTGTGTGCATTCAAAAGCTAAAAATCTTTGATAACTATAAAAGGCCTCTAGCCTTTACCACACCTAATGGTAACGTATTCTTGTTAATGCACTTAAACAATACCATACTGGGTATTATAAAAATTCAATTTGGGGAAATTCTTACCTGAATTTCTCTTTGGAAATTATGCAACATAATTTCAAAAGAGAAATACTTACCTGCATGGCTGCCATTAAACAAATTTAATGCTACTTGATTGGCTGATGACAGTAGAAGCTCTCATGCCTCTTTATCAATCTGATAATCAACATTCCAACTTTTTGTTGCTTCCTTCCATATGCATCAACATTATCATCAATACTTGCAAACATGCAAGCATTCTCACTTTATGGTTGTCCCAACAAGCCATAACATACTTGTTGCTACAGTAATTGCAACAACTTCTTTCTCCCTGCATAACTTTTCCTTGTTTATCCTAGAAGTCTTCAATTCTTCTGGATTCCTGAATCTTCATGTGATCTTCACCGTAACCACTGTGCATGATTATTTTTTACCCGAGAACTTTCTGGCCAAATCACTCTTGGTTGCCTTTGCTTTTCCATCCAAATGTTAAACTGATATTAACCTTCAGATTTTATTTATTTCTTGGATCCATCTATCCCAACTCGTACTTGGATGAATTATAATTCTAATCATGTTGTCTTATAGACTTTGGATCTTCAACATCCATTTACTTTTTGGACTGAACTACTTCAGCTCTTTCTTGACTGAATACTTTAGTATTTGAGTTTTCTTGCACTCTTCTCTTCTCCTTTCCAACTAGCCTCAAATTTGGCTTGCATAGCCAATCTCTAGCATACTGTAAGGATGCACATATCCCTCATTCTCTAGCTGCAAAGAATTAATTAAAAGTACTTAATACTAATTTTAATTTACCATCATAATTTCAAGTGATACTTCCACCCCCTGGAAATTTCACTCATGTCTCTATGCCACTTGAGATGGATTATTCTCAGGCACCATCTCGTTTGCATTAAAAACCATGCATAGAACCATTTTCTTCTTCATGGTTCCTTATTGACTCTCTACAGAGATTCATTTCACTTTTAAGTCTTTCTTGGCTTTGGCATCTCCATGCTATTGTGGAAATATCTTCAATACCTTTGGAATGCATCAAAAATCCTCTACTATTCTTGTTTTCCCTCCTAGAGTGTTGTCTTGCATTCCCATTAGCTTGATATCTACCTCATGAATTTTTCTTCCATTATCCTAGGATGTTCATGGACTTGCAACTACATATTATGTTGATATTAATTTTCAGCATTCCACTATTATTTGGATTCCTCCGATCCAATTCCTAAATGACCCAATTATATTTCTAGTCATGTTCTCTGAGTACCCTTGGATAGTTAACACCAACTTCCTTCTTGAGGTATTTGATTTATCCCTTCCTTATATGATCATATCATTACTTGGATTTCCTTGATGATTATTACTTTCTCCTGTCTTGACCAATCTGATTTCAACCTAACTTGCATAATCCCCTTCGATTATGTCATATTGATGCACATATGCCTCAACCGACACTCCTTACTTATGTGCACCTTTATACCATGCTTCCACTACGCACTCTGATAACCATAAGGGAAGAATTACTCTATAATTTCCTAGCTAATCCTTGGATATGATGCACTCTTTATCCATATATGCATTAATCCTCTTTGTTTATCTGAGTACTATCGTTCTGATAGTCAATTCCTTTTATAATAGATCTGACTCCAATTTATTGCTTAATCTGTATATTGGTTTCTTTGGGAGTGAATGTACTTTCACTAATTCACTCACTACATGATCTATTCCTTTGCCCAGATTCCATTGAGTACTTGACTAACATGAGTGGACTTCCTGTAGTGGCTTCCCAAGACTTTATGGCTGCACACAGATTCATACCTTAACATTTTGTAGTCTTGAATTTTGATAATCTTATGAAATATTTTTTCATAACACTCTTTCCCTGAGTACCTTTGCCAATATTTAACTAAATTTCAACCTTCTCACCTCTTAAGAACTATAATTTTTTAACTCTACAAAAATGTGCAGCCAACAAAATTTGTTAGGCTAAATAATTTAACAAATTTATGATATTATGTACAATTATGTTCCAATAATGCATTAGAATTATTCCTTCTGATCTCTTGTGAAAATTAACTAGACAAATCAATTTTATGAGTATATAATTATATTCTACTTCCCAATACCTTTCCAATGCCTACTCCCATGCTCAATTCTGAGTCTTGAGCAGAAAGTTATGGTTATTTGAAAATTGTCCATTAATTTTTTTGTTCACTCTTCAACTTGGTGTAACTCTACGCTGTAATTATGAATTTTTGCACCTACTCCATTGGATTTTTAGTAGGATCTCAATTGGGTTTCTTCATATACATATTTTGGACAGTCTCTCCAAGTTTCACCTTTTTCTGGGTTCTGGGATGCTAGTTACAGCCTGTTGAAGTTCTAGGCCAATTTGTATTTTTGGTCTGGAATGCTATAGGTACCTTCTTTTCCATCTTAAACATTTTTAACATGCCCAGAATTTTAATTCACCTCTAGGAATATTTTCTATGGTTCAATATCTTTCCATAGACTGCTCCTGTGCCTCAATCTGATTCCAGAGTAGAAAGTTATGGCCCTTCGAAGTTAGTTGGGTCTTAAAATTTACCCTCCACTATTTGTCCTGTAACTTCCTCATAAAAGCTTCGCTTGACAATCGGCTTACACCATTAGAAAGATCTCTCGGGGATCTTTTAT
>JASDQU010101205.1:412536-444261 GCA_032191745.1 Picea mariana | reverse complement strand
CACTCAATCCGCACCACACAATGCTAAATTTAATGTGCACACTCACGCACCAATATTTTCCGCGCATTACCATTCTACACCATGCAACGTCAAAATTAAGTGCGCAGACCCACGTGCCAATATTTTCCACACATTACCACTTTGCACCACGTAGCGACAAATTTAATTGCACAAACCTGCGTGCCAATATTTTCCGCGCAATCCCAAATTTAAGTGCGCAAACCTGTGCACCAATATTTTTCGCACATTACCACTTTGCACCGTGTAACGCCAAATTTAAGTGCAGGGCCCCACGCGTCAATATTTTCCGCGCATTACCACTTTTTACCACACAATGCCAAATTTTAGCACGCGTAGCCACGCACCCTTAATTTCCACACATCACAATCTTTTCACTGTGCATCATGCATTTTTAGTGCGCACACCTACACACATTCAGTTTTATGCGCATCAATTCCTTGTGAATTCCGTTGCAAAAATTGGGGCTTTTGCCAAACATTTTCCCAATTTTCACCATAGACATTCTTTAACTATGAAATTTGTTCAATTTCACCCTGATAACACCACTTCAACCTCTACAACAAAAAATCGTTGTTGGTTGAGATTTCTGGAACAATTTTTTCCCAAACTCAATTCACGAATTGAGAATTTTAATCAACTAATCTCGCTCCATCTGTCATGGCTTCCCTATAACTTCAAATTCGACCAATTCCAGGTTTGAATTTGCTAGAACAGATATTCAATTAAGAATATCTCACCACTTGGCCAAATTTCTCAATTTTCCCATGGATTTAACAACAAAAAATGGGTCTTTTGCCCAATTCCACGTAATTGCTTCTAATTTTTACCATGGACGCTCTGTGACTTGAAATTTGGTGACTTCAAAATCAATTCTCTGTGAAATTTTGTTTCAATTCAACTTTCTCGGCCCATCTAGGCTCAGTGTTGAAAACTGGAGCTCTGATACCATATTGTAACACACCCGGCCACCCAGGTCGGGTCATTCCACTGAAAATCTTTCATGCTCTGATACCATATTGTAACATCCCCAGCATCCAATGGGGCTATGCCACATAAAATTTTCTGACTGTATGCAAATTAAAAACATATACACACAAAAAAACTTGCATAACTTTATATATATAACTTAAACAGATAAATACATTCTGTAAATGCACAGATTCATACAAAATGATAATAAAAATATACATGCAACACACACAGGAATAACCCATAAAAATAAACGCATACATAATAATGCAGCATCTAATTTAACACAAAATGGACACTTGTCTTGTAAAAATGTCACCAACTACGTGTCAGACATTCCATGAACCTCCCAACCTTAGACCACACTGCTCATCACTCTCAGTAGTGGGTCACCCCCGAGCTGGGACTAAACTCCACCTGGGTAAAGGGATTCCTAACCAGGATGATGTATCTCAGACAACAGGAAAGACTTCGTCACATGTGCCAACTCAAACTAACAACCTGTTGAGCACTCAAAACACCCTAAAAAACCTATGTCAAATTTTACTTTTTTGGGTACCACTTGATCTTTTGCACTGTCTAATTCGACTTCATTGTGAAAAAAGTTGCCTTTGCTTATCATCTTGACTCTTATTAATTTTTTCAAAGTTTGCTTGAATCTATGAAAACTAACTACTTAAAAGTCCTAACCTTTAAACAAATAATCATCAGCAAAGACACTTCACCCGATGCGCCCAATTTCGGCATCGGAAGGGTTTGAAAGATGAAGGAAATTCACTTGAAAAATCGCAATCGCCAAGCGTTGATCTTCACCGGCATTGGCAAAAGGAAGTTTTCTCTCGCAACAAGCATCACACAAGGATATCTCTGATAAACGATCCCCTTCGGCGTCGGTAAAAGGCGAAGAGAGTAAAAATTAACAATCAAGAAATGATATCACTGATATCCAATACCCGACGTGCTTAACGAAATGGAAAAGACCAAACCGCGACGAACATTCGGACCATGCTAAAAAAAAATCTCCGATCGCCGACTCCCGAAATGTTTCGACATCGGGAGTTTTGAAGATGCTAACCCAAAGGAAAATACGCGATAGGTTTGCCCCCAATTTTCGATCCCTGACACCTTTTCGGCATCGGCAATCCCAGGTTTAGTTTAAGAACGCACCACTGGAGGAAAGTCCCGACTCCGACTAATACTCGTGAGTTCAGTCACCGGCTTCCATTGCCACATGTCCCAAACCAGTTTTTCCACATCAACATCGTATGATGAAATCGATCGACGTCAGAGGTTTTTTACAGAAGAACATCATCGAAAACACCCGTAACACATTGCCGACCCCCGATCCACCCACTAGGAAAGCGACACGATGGGATGTTTTAGCACTAGATACGTTGTGATTCAGTGCATTTAAGGGAATAATTAATTTCAAATATCATATTAGTTGCTAATTCGTGCATGAATCAAAAGGAACATTTGAATTTACTGATATAACACATCACCCTCCATGCCTCTGCCATCAACCCATGATGAATTAAATTGCAGAGATTCAGCGGTAGATTTGTATGAATTTCACTCATCACCCGAATTAATTGGTTGATACGACCGGTAAATTCTTCCCCATTAAATCCTCTTGAGCCATTGTAAGCAATATCATTCTGTGCACAAAGGAATTTCATAGCATCCAAAGGAGCGAGATGAGCAATTCAAAAGCTTATGAGCCCCCCCGTGAGTATCAAACTACAAAATTTAGCAAGCATTACAAGTATGTACCAATCTGGATTTTATCTGTTTTCAATTCATAAATACAATGTCTCTCTGTGCACAGGCCCTAAGGGATTTTATTTCGATTTGCAGGAACAATTCCTCCAAGAAATCCAAACACTAGGCGATCGTCGAGAGCGCCTAAGCTAAAGGAACCAGATGTCGGAGAAGGCTCATCCCTAGGGCCAGCAAAACAATTAGAATTACCTCCAAGGATGGAACCAGTCATCAGAACGTCCACCAAGAAGACTTTCACTCAACCTTCGACCTTTGGAGACATAGAGGAAAACACAGAGAGCAAGGCGATACTCCCACACTGGGGATAACTCTTCAAGAAAATCAGCCGAGAAGAATTCCCGGAATATATCTCGCACAACGACCCCGACGACATGAGAAATCTTGACGATGAAGCTTTTCTAAATATCCAAAAATTGTACATGCACATGGTAGCAAGTAGAACCCCGGTTTTCCCCTGTATAGAACTGCTACAATGGCTCATTAGGCACACAGACACACAAAAGTGCCTGATCAACGATGACAATGACGAGTGTGTCGGATTCTTCCTTCCAGTAGAGGTGCATAATTATTACAAGCTTAGAGACCCAGAAGAGCGACTGAACATCGATTTCGTCATCAACTTTTATGAGCACCATGACACTGTTCAAGTGATGGATTCGTGGTGGAGAGAGGATAAAAATTACACCAATTGGACCTCTGGCTGGTACCAGACTACCAGCTTAAGGGAGACGTATGTCTATCTAATGGCCCTCATCTACACGTTGTATGGGGAGAAAGATTGTTCCAGGTTTTCAGAAGCTTGGATGCATCTAGCTTACACTATAGCCATTTCTGGGAGAAGTTTTAACTAGGGTGCCATCATTTCAAAATAACTGAGAAATTTCATCCAACRTGATCAGACGCCAAAGGAAGGAGAGACTCCATCCTTCTACATGGCTTCTTATTTATTAGACGTCATTTKCACTAGAAATATCTTTGTCAGAATGAACTTGAGCTGGCACGTCTCAGAACTCTCGTTCTAWGTATATTTCAACGTCTTGTGGGAGAAAAGGTACAAAAAATCCTACTCCCTCATCTGCGATGAATTCATCACATGCATTCATTTTATGCTTTTCAAGAAAGAATTTTCGAGACTATCGGCTACARCCAAAAAGGTAATATCTAAGGTCAGACACTGGTATCTAGATGAGCGTGATACATATATCAGGGCTTTCATGGCCACCCAAGCACCCCATCTTTTACCTGTGCACATTCCCAACTGGCTTGTCATGGGGAAAATTTGCTACCAGACCATCCTACAAGGTTACAACGCTGCTCTTGTGAAAGATAAGAAATGGGCATTTATACCCTATGGATTCCATATAGGTTTCTACCTAGTAAAGTACACGTCTCAATCCAAGCAGGAAGGACTGAGCCAATTGGAGTTCTGATTCTAGATCGRTCATTTTCGCAAACATGACCCAAGGGGTTTAGTCTTGAAGCACGCATCGCAAGTGTCATCTTGTTGGCCATATGCCCATGACAAATAAGAAGATAAGGTCTTCACCGAAAATGCCCAAGACTGGGAGGAAGTGGTGGCAAGGATGGCCGACCCCAGAATAATCAATTTCAAATCCATGAGCCCGGATGAACATGTAGCAATAATAGAACAATCAGCTCAAGGAGCCCTCAGGGCCAGAGAATAAATGATAGCAGTCGAAGCAAAAGAATCCCCCCAGGTAGCAGCTGAATCAACATAGATTCCCCGGGGAACCCCAATGCAAGATAGAAGCTCCCTCGAGGCTCAGGACGCCTGGGAGAGGGGGTTACTTATGTTTGAAAATGCGCAGCAGATAATTGATCAGCTGCAAAATGACCCGGACATCATAAATATGCTAAGGATCCCTGGCAACAACCCGGATAAAATCCATACCGGACCAAGTGACCCTGAATTCATAGACCTTGATGAAATTATTGTGTTAGATGACCCTGAATTCACAAAGCCACCAGTCGGATCACCGACAGATATTTCGGATCAGCCAGGGACTATCGAAGCATCGCAAAAGTCCAGTGCATCAAACCCCTTAAGCGAGTTGATAAAGATATATGACGATGATGAAATCCCATAGGTATCTCTTGGGACCCCTATGCATATCGAAGAAGAAAAAGGACTTGAGAAGACATCTTCTCCTATTCTCGATGTCCAAATCCAAGAGGTCCCATAGAAAGAAAAGGAATTCGAGGGTGTCGTAGATGCTAAGCTGCCCGATGCGCTGGAAACCCAATCAGACAGTCCGAAGGACGAGCCGAGGTCAGACGAGCCAAAGGAAGGAACTCCGCAGCAGGAAATCGATGTCTCAACAATCGATGAACAAGTAAGTACCAAGTCTATCCCTGATGCCTCTATTTCAATCGGTACTCAAAACCCCTATGAACGAAAGACAGAGGTCGAACCTTCGAAGCACAACGAGGAAGTTCAAGAACCCAATCTTGAACAAGTATATACCATCGGAAGTCTGGGAAATACACTCACCTAGGGAGATCAACAGATTCCCAAACCTATCGATGAAGTAACAGACATACATGTTATATCTTATGATCAGAAGAGGAAGGCTATCGTTCAAAGGACCACCAAGAAGAGGAGGAACATCTGATCAACACAGAACATGCTAAGACGTCTGAACTCATCAACGCAGGGATGGAAATCACAAATGCCACCTTGCACAGAGCTAAAAGAGATGAAAAGGAGTTAGCCGCCGCCCTGAAGGAACTAGAACATTTGCACCACTTGGATAAGTACTATAGAGACACCACACAGATCGCGGTGTACCTCGGGAGCGAATTCAAGGAGGCCTATAGAAATTTCACAGACGAGCGACACCTATTCACTGTAAGGATAGCCGAGCTTCTGGAGGACACCCTCATGGCACTTGTGACATGCAAAGATATGAAGCAGTGGTACAAGAAAGCGCAGCAAGCCGTGGAGAGATTCGACTACATTGGTGCAGTCCAACAACACCGAGATAAATAAGAACATGACATTCGGGTGTTGAACGAAAGCAGTCTTGATCTCATAAAGAAATCGGTCGAGTATTGGGCAAAAATTTCTCGGGAACCACACCGAGAAATTCAAGAGAAATGGGCCAAGTGCGAGAAACATTGGATCAGGATCAATCAAGTGATGAAAGACGTCGGACTCCCTGAGTTTGGCACACCTGAAGAATTTTTTGACCTACGTGACATAGTCAAATCGCACATCAAGCAGGACTCAACATGGGTCGAAGAACTAGCAAACCTGATAGACACAACGCCAGGTCAGGTGCGACAGTTTATGGAACACCCGATAAAACCTCGGACTATGCTGCAATAGTTAAGTGCCAATCTGGTCAAGTATTGGGCACATGCTGTAGAAATAAGAGAGATTTACGCGGCCCCGATGGAACAACATATATTTCCATATGCCAACACCTACAAGGAGTTGTTCATCTAGTTGTCAGAGTACGAGAAGAGTCACCCTTTTAAAGTGATATCTTGAGATGACTCATAGAAAACTCATAGGATGGAATGCAATGTGGCAAATTATGTTTTACTTATCTACACTTTAGCCATTATTTTTAGTTAATTTTACGTTATAAATAAGAGCATTGACTGATTAATCAAAGGTCAAAGGTTGTTGCAAGAAACTCTCATTTTTTGTTTTGTTAAGAATCATTTTGGAGCTACCTTTAATTGAGAAGTCCTTCTAGACTAGAGACAAGTTTAAGTTTTCATCAAATGTGTGTATGATTGGATGTGGAGAAGAACTATTTTCCATCTCGTCTCATGAATGGATGTAGTAACGAGTAAGAGTTATTAAATATATTTATAAGTTATCTGATGCAATATTTTATGGTTCTTTCTTTAATGATGAAATGAATCATTGTGTTATTATGTGATGGATGATTAGAGTTGAGTGAATTATTTTACTTGCCATTATTTATCACATGCATGTTTTCTTTTGATAATTTGTGTCTCAGTCAGTAATTGGATTACTCACACGGTTAACATATTAGTACTAGGCCTGTGGTAGACAATAAGTGCCTGCACGCTAGAGTAATGGGTTATCCCAAGCTTAKCCTCTTCTCCAACAGCTAAACCCTTTTTCATGTTTTGTTACCTAGTTGGTTTATACCAGCTTCCATCTTATATTGGTCCCACCTAAGAGAAAATACAAAARAAGAGAACGCCCGAACTGAAGGAGAAACCTTCACAAGAAAATGTAAAGTCCATCAATTAATTGGTCGGATCGCAAGATCTGGAGAACCATTCCACTACTAAACGTTGTAGATTCTATTTGGGCCTCGGTGGCAGGTTTGGTTCTTGTTGTTGAGTTAAAGGGATTTAGGACCCATCAACAGAATTGGCGCTAGAAGGAGGGCCAGAAGTATGAATGGTTGAATACATATTTCACATAATATTTCAGACAGCCTGTAGATTCAAAACAGCCCATGTGCATGGCTAGTCATTCCCAAGACATCCCACACACACCGAGTACTCCTGAAATGAGTAACTCACCCTAGCCTGAGGAAAAATTCTTGTACCAGGACATACCTTACGCTCTCCCTCATGAGGAATTAAATAAATTTAGAAGAATCACAAGAGCATACGCCCGACAGACCGATGCGCTATCCTTAGCTCTGATACTTCCTCGAAGAAAAAAAATAACCAGACCAATGGTTGAAACCCCCAACCAGGTCTTTGTGCACATAGTAGAAGAACTAATAGATTTCAAGATCACCTAAATCAAACATCCTCTTAATCTAATCCCTGAAACGTCAGTCGGCGACCTCTCTGAGCTGGACAATTTTTTGGAAGAGGAAGAGTTTAACTCGGGATCTGAAGATATGGAAGATAACAATGACCATGATGAAGAAAGGGGAAAACCACCTCAGAACAATCAACCTTGGTTGGCCAGAGATGCTTTGGCCATCCCTGCGCGAGTACATAACCTTCCCCGACATCTAGAGAAGTTACTTCCTAAGTTTGACCCCGAGACCTCAGGATTGCCTGAAGATCATATCAAGAAATTCATACTAGCTATCAGACTTATGAATGTCCAACATGAAGACGTAGTTTGCAAGATTTCCCCCTACACTTTTGAGAATTTAGCTTCCACATGGCATTTTAACTTACTTGTAGGATCAATAACTAGTTGGATGAATTTTCAGAAAAGATTTTTTGGATAAATTTGCAGAAGAAACTACGACAAGATATTTGATGGTTGATTTGTTCGCCACCGCCATGAGTTCGGAGGAAAGATTCAAAGACTTCAACCAAAGATTCACAACTATCTTAAACAAATTCTAGCCCGAAGCTAAACCTACTCAGGAGTTGCAAATCGAAGTATATGTTAATGCTCTCATAGCTTCTATTTCCATGTTTGTGAAGAGGGATGCCAAACTAACCCTAGCTGAGAATTGTGAAGAAGCCAAAATGATAGAATTCCAAATGAAAGGATGCAAAGAAAGGCAGGTCTCCTTAGTTAAGAAAGAAGCTCAACCCCCTCCCCGGAGAGGGCTATTACTCACTAGACCCCCAGAGAAACAAGCAAAACAAGCTCCTAAAAAGGGAAGTGGGGACATAGAGGACCTACAACGCATGGTTAAGAAGTTATCAAACGAAATCATAGACATGAAAAGAAATGTGGGGGAGGGAAACCAAGGACAAAGGCCCTACAATCCTTTCTTTAAAATAAATCCATCGTTCAAAGAAATTGAACCTCCCTCGGCCAACCTAAACATCGATGTGGGAAATGTAGCATCCAACTCTTTATGCACTTATCATCAAGATAACCACTACGAAAGAGACTGCCCTCAATGGGTGCATGCCATGAATTTGATGGCCAACCGGTTTCTAGATGAAGTCTCCCTGACCGAACAACCATGTGGCTCCAGTATGAATATCGTTGATCAAGAAGAAATTGATCCACCAGAAGATACATCCATGCTGATATGCGATCTTGACCTAATTATGCCTTCCGATGACCTATTTGAGGTTCAAGAGCCACCCGCGGAGGTCTCGGTGATGCAAACACGAAGTAAAGTTCAACCCGTCTCCAATGACCTTGCTACTACCAAAACTTCGGGAAGAAGATCAACTCTCAATCACTCGAAAACACCTTTTTCTCCCCATAAGAACCCTATAAACATCCATACATGAGAATCACCCAAGATGGATTAAAACATAGTTGAAGATTTGAAGAAGTTGAAGGCTAATATATCAGTTATGGACATATGTAGAATCCCTGAGCAAAAGGACTTCTTGTTACAAGCTTTGAAATCAGTAGAAAATTCTACGACAAGCACCGAACTAGGAAGAAATCTAACTCCCACATATCTAGGGAATAAACCGATTGTGAACGCTTTCTCTAAAGATAAGAAGGGAAAACCTTTCGTCCCACCTTTCCTTTTAACGTTCGAAGTCTTTAACAGAAACCTCCATAATTGTTTGGTCGATTCAGGAGCATCCTCTAATGTTATGCCACTGTCTATTTGCAAAAAACTAAACGCAGTCCCTCTCAAAAGTGACAAACATGTAATACAACTAGACAAAACCCAGGTGAAGGTCATGGGAGAGCTTAAAGATGTGATGATCAGAATAGAAACACATCCTAAATTTTTGCAAGTGATTGACATCATTGTAGTAGATATCCCAGAAGCTTATGGATTATTATTAAGCCGAGACTAGTTTGAGAAGTTAAACAAATACTTTAGTACAAAATGGGCTCACCTTTGGTTACAATTAAAGGGGCACACAAACATGATCAGAATCGATAGGGAAAGATATCTAAAACATACTACTACTGACCTAGAAACCCTAAACCAGCCTTCATAGACAGATTTCCCTGTGCTAGGCAATTACTCATGTGATTCTTACTTCGGGAACTTCTCCCCTCTCTCATCTAATGTTCCCCTTACCCAAAACTCTAAAATGGATTTTCAGGAGGAATTGTCGACGGCGGAAGAAGAAACCCTTTTTTGCCAAGAACCCGCGTTAGAAATCACAAAACCAACAGGAGGAAAAGAGGAAAGTGACAGAAAAGAAGAAGTTGGAAGATTCTGCACGCAAGTTTGGACCCTATATTTTGATGGATCTAAATCGCAAGAAGGGTCTGGGGCAGGGTGTACCCTCATTAACCTGAAGGGTAAACAACATTTCATGTCTTGTAGACTAGAATTTGAATGCACAAATAACATTGTCTAGTATGAAGATCTAGTACAAGGGTTAAAGAAAGCCGTAGACATGAACGTCCAAGAATTGAAGGTGTTCGGAGACTCTGAAAACATTTTCAGGAAGATAAGGAATACTCTACATTGCAACTCTCCACACCTAAATAACTACCAATAGGAAGTGCATAGGCTCATAGAACATTTTGAAGCTTTCAACATTACAGCGATTCCCAGAGCGAAGAACATTCTTGTTGATTCTCTGGCCACCACTGCTTCAAGGCTATCACCTCTGGAAGATTATGAAGCCTCCAGGTTCACTGTAGATCTACTTTACAAACCGTAAGTGCCCAACAATATTTCTAATTGGAAGGTTTTTTAGGGAGACGAACAAATTATAAACTTTCTGACCAATCAGGACAATTTTAAAGATTTGGCTATTGACGATGAAGTATTCCAAGATCAATCAACCGAAACCAACCCTCATGTGAATCAGTCGATCAAAAAATCAAAGTCTCAAATGATACCAAAGGGGATAGCCAACTTAGAAAACCTTTTTGACCTAAAGGAAAAAGTTAAGGGGTCAAAAAACGCGAAAACCGGTAGTTCATGTCTCATGCATGAAACTATAAATCTTGGAACCCCGGAAAACCCAAAAAATGTAAAACTCAGCAAGACTATATCTAAAGAGGAAAGGAAGGCCTATCTCAAACTCTTCATACAATATCAAGTTGTCTTTGTGTGGTCCTACCGAGATCTGAAAACTTATGATATCTGTATCATTCAACACACTATCCCGTTGAAACCTGAAGTGAAACCCTTCCAACAGAAGCTCTGAAAGTATCACCCTTCCCTGGAACCTCTCATGTGTCAAGAGTTGAAGAAACTGTTAGATGCCAAAATCATCTTCCAGGTTATACATTCGGCATGGGTAGCTAATTTGGTACCTGTAAGGAAAAAGTCTGGGGAGATTCGCCTATGTGTAGATTTCAGAAACCTCAACAGAGCTTCAGAAAATGACAACTACACAGTCTCGCCAATGGAATAGCTCTTGCAGACCGTGTTTGGCTCTGATATTTTCTCTTTGTTGGACGGTTTCTCAGGTTACAACTAGGTTCTGGTTTCAGAGGAAGACCGTTTAAAAACTACCTTCCAAACCAAGTGGGGAACTTTTGCTTATAAACGCATGCCTTTTGGGTTAATCAATGCAAGAGCGACCTTCCAGAGAACCATGGACGTATCTTTTCAGGGACTAATCAACAAGTGTGTAGTAGTCTACTTGGACGATGTGACTTTTTATTCAAAGAACAAAAAAGATCACATCCAACACTTAACCCAGATTTTAGAAAGGTGTAGAAAATATGATAAATCCTTAAACCCTAAGAAAACTATTTTCAGTGTAGAAAAAGGTAAGCTACTAGGCCACATTATATCTCAGGTAGGCATTCCCATAGACCTAGAAACGACTAAGGCTATAGCTCAACTTCCATTGCCTCACAACAAAAAATATATGCAATCTTTCTTCCGGAAAATCAAATTTGTAAGGAAATTCACCCCCGATTTCGCATAAACTATCAAACCCTTACAAAAGATGATTCGTAAAGATGTCGAATTTAAGTGGGACGATGAACGAAAGAAGGACTTCAGCRATGTAAGACTACTATATCTCAAGCCCCCGTGTTGCAAAGTCTTGATTTCAACAAAGATTTTTTCCTCTATACTTTCACCTCCGACCAGTCGTTAGCCACAATATTAACTCAGATGGATGATGACAAAAATGAAGCTTCGGTATCATTCAYKAGCACTAACCTCCAAGGTGYCGAACTTAATTACCCCGCTATAGACAAACATGCTTATGCGGTTTATAAGGCAGTAAAACATTTGATATCTTACATCCTCAAGAACCACACCAAAGTAATCGTGCCTCACCCTATAGTCTGATCCCTATTTACTCAACAGAAGATGGGGGAAAGAAGAGGGAACTGGATGGCAGTAGTCCAAGAATTTGATCTAGATATAAAACCTTCTAAACTAGTTAAAGGACAAGGATTATGCAAACTGGCGACTGAGGCCCAAGACCAAGTAAATGAAGACTTCAGATGGGAGAATGAAATGGCATTATGGTGTGGTGAAGCTTCATACATTTCCCTAGGACAAGAGTCTTGGTATGAGAAATTGACTTATCTACTACATCATGGGACTTGCCCAGAAGACCTAAACCCCAGGGAAAGGAGAGCTCTCAAGCTAAAATCTTCACAATATCGCCTCATAAATTCAGTATTCTTTCGGGTTAATTATGATGGGGTACTTTTAAGATGCCTTGAACGTGAAGATGCAGACAAAGTTCTGAAAGAGCTCCATGATGGCCCTGCAGGTGGACATTTTGAAGGAGACACTACCGCTCATAAGATACTGAGAGCTGGTTATTGTTGGCCCACTTTGTTCAAAGACGCTCACACATACGCTAGAAACTGAAAAAATTGTCAAATAAGCGCTGGGAGAGAGAAGAGAGCAGCGGTCCCACTCCAACCGGTGACCATTTCTAGGTCGTTCGAGCAATGGGGGTTAGATATCATAGGAGATATCACACCAAGCTCTTCAAAACAACACAAGTAGATACTTACTGTCACTGATTACTTCACGAAATGGGCAGAGGCCATCCCTCTAACTCATGTAAACGAGAAGGTGGTAATCCAATTCATAGAACAACAACTAATCACAAGGTTCGGTGTCCCTTCTGTTCTTGTTTTTGATAATGCAAATTATTTTTCTTCCACCTTATTAACAAAGTTTTCCCTAGACAAAGGAATCATAATTAGATACTATGCAAATTATTATCCACAGGGAAACGGAGTGGAAGAATCAACTAACAAGAACCTAGTGAGGATATTGAAGAAAACGGTTGTAGACAACCAGAGGAATTGGCATAATCTACTCCATAAGGCTTTATGGGCAGATAGAGTTACACACAAGGAAGCTATATTAAATTCCCCATACTTTCTAGTATATGGACAGGAAGCCATTCTCCCAAACAGGTTATATCTCCCATCTCTTCAACTTCCTCAAGAGTCGAGGGGGCATCCCTCATCAACCTTACAACAAAGAATTGACACCTTGCTCATGTTAGAAGAAGAAAGGGAGAAAGATAAATCAAAATTCATAGCCCACCAACAAATAGTTAAAAGATGGTTTGACAAGTATAAGGCTAAAGAGAAGAATTTTGAAGTAGGAGACCTAGTCCTGATGTGGGACGGAGCAAAAGATCCTAAAGGCAAACATTCTAAGTTTCAGAATCTATGGATCGAACCTTTCTAGGTGGTTGAGAAGATTGGGGCAGGCACTTATCGGTTATAGAATCTAAGGGGGGAACCTGGCGCTCTCTCAGTGAATGGCCAAGCCCTAAAACAATATTTCCATTAATATATATATATATATATATATATATATATATGTTTTGCGTGTGTATTTTCATGATTTGTTGTTAGTTAGGCTGATTGCGAAATGCATTTTTGTTTTCTTTTGTTGTTTGGACTTCTACGCTTTTGAAGATTGTGTTTAGCAAGACAATGGTTGACCTCAAATCGTGCGACATAGCGAATTCTCTTCCTAACTCATCACTCACATACAAACACAAGAAACGTTGAAGAACCTATAGTTGTTTCAAGGGATTCTCTATCTAACTTACGTAAATGAACAACTTTGGGGAAATGTGGAAGTGTCTGCTTAGTGGTTTGGTAAGACCTTAAGGGAAAGAAGGAAAGATGGAAAGGACTACATACACCTCGGAGAAAAAACTAGTGAGTTTCACCTTAATCACCTCATACTTTTACAAATAACAGATGTCCTCCTCTCCCATTCACTCAAGGAATTCTAACAAAGTAAAAGTCAATTGTCTAAAATGAGTGCATAGCAGGAGAGGGTATGCATATATCTCCGTTGGGGCTATGGACGCTCGCTGGCAGCGAAGCAAGGTTTGTGATGTCGGGGTGACTCCATCGGGGCTATGGATTCTCGCTGGCAACGAAGAAACACCGTAGGAAATGAATGAAGGTTATTAAAGGGCCTAGTGCCAGTGAATGCTCTACTAGAATCTTTTCAAAAGAGAGCATGAGTCAAGGTTATAGGAAAATAAGGAGGAATAAAGGTTGAAAACGCCACAGGCAGACCCTGAGGCATCAACCGGAGAATTTCAAATGCAAGGGTAAAAGAGGCTCTGATTTAAAACTAGTTAAGTTCTCCACCAGTTTGCATCAGCCAAGCCCGAAAGAGGAACAAAGATTCTTCTTTCGCCCAATAAGTCGCCATTTGTTGAGCACTCAACACACCCTAAAAATCCTATGTCAAATTTTACTTTTTTGGGTACCACTTGATCTTTTTCACTGTCTAATTCGACTTCATTGTGAAAAATGTTGCCTTTGATTATCATCTTGACACTCATTAAGTTTTTCAAAGTTTTCTTGAATCTATGAAAACTAATGACTTATTAGGCCTAACCTTTAAATAAAGAATCAAAATCCAAGACACTTCACCCGATGCGCACAAATTCGGCATCATAAGGGTTTAAAAGATGAAAGAAAATCACTCGAAAAATCGCAGTTGCTGAGCGTCGATCTTCACCGGCATCGACAAAAGGAAGTTTTCTCTCGCGACAAGCATCACACAAGGATATCACCGATAATCGATCCCCTTCGGCATCGGTAAAAGGTGAAGAGAGTAAACGTTAACAATCAAGAAATGATATCGTCGATATCTGATACCCTACGCGCTTAGCGAAATGGAAAAGACCAAACCGCGACGAACGTTCGAACCACGCTAAAAAAATTTCTCCGATCATCGACTCCTAAAACATTTTGGCATCAGGAGTTTTGAAGACTCTAACCAAAAGGAAAATACACGATAGGTTTTCCCCCGATCGTCGATCCCCGACACCTTTTCGGCATCGACGATCCTAGGTTTAGTTTAAGAACGCACCACTGGAGGAAAGTCCTAACTCTGACTAATACTCGTGGGTTAAGTCACCGACTTCCATTGCCATGTGTCCCAAACCAGTTTTGCCACGTCAGTACCATACGATGAAATCGATCGGCATCGGAGTTTTTTTACAGAAGAACATCATCGAAAACACCCATAACACATTGCCGACTCCCGATCCACCCACTAGGAAAGCAACACGATTGGACGTTTTAGCACTAGATACGTTGCGATCCAGGGCATTTAAGAGAATAATTAATTTCAAATCTTGCAATAGTTTATAATTCGTGCATGAATCAAAAGGACCATTTGAATTTACCGATAGAACACATCACCCTCTGTGCCTCTGTCATCAACCCACGATGAATTAAATTGCAGAGATTCAGTGGTATATTTGTTTGAATTTCACTCATCACCTGAATTAATTGGTTGATACGACCAGTAAGTTATTCCCCGTTAAATCCTCTTGAGCCATTGTAAACAAGATCATTCTGCGCGCAAAGGAGTTTCAGAGCATCCAAAGGAGTGAGACGAGAAATTCAAAATCTTTTGAGCCCTCCCGTGAGTATCAGACTACAAATTTTATCAAGCGTTACATGTATGTACGAGTCTAGATTTTCTGTGTTTTCACTTCATAAATATAATGTCTCTCTGTGCACAAGCACTAAAGGATTTTATTTCGATTTGCAGGAACAATGCCTCCAAGAAATCCAAACACTAGGATATCGCCGAGAGAACCTAATCTGAAGGATCCAGAGGTGGGAGAAGTCTCGTCCCTAGGGCCAGCAAAACAATTAGAATTTTCTCCAAGGTCGGAACCAGTCATCAGAACGTCCACCAAGAATATTTTCACTCAACCTTTGGGCTTTGGAGACACATAGGCAAGCATAGGGGGCAAGGCGATACTCTGGAATTAGGGAGAATTCTTCAAGAAAATCAGCTAGGAAGAATTCTCGGAATATATCCCTCACAGCGACCCCGACATGAGAAAGCTCGACGATGAAGTTTTTTTGAATATCCAAAAATCGTACTTGCACATGGTAGCAAGTAGAACCCCGGTGTTCCCCTGTATAGAACTGCTGCAATGGCTCATTGGCCACACAGGACACACAGAATTTTCTCATCAACGACAACAATGGCGAGTGTTTCGGGGTCTTCCTTCCAGTAGAGGTGTAGAATTATTACAAGCTTAGAGACCCAGAAGAGCGACTGAACACTAATTTCGTTGCCAACTTTTATGAGCACCACGACACTAGCCAGGTGATGGCTTCATGGTGGAGAGAGAATAAAAAGAACACCAATCAGACCTCTGGTTGGAACCAGACGACCAACTTAAGGGAGTCGTATGTCTATCTAATGGCCCTCATCTGTCGGTTGTATGGGGAGAAAGATTGTTCCAGGTTTTCAGAAGCTTGGATGCCTCTAGCTTACACTATAGCCATTTTTGGGAGAAGTTTTAACTGGGGTGTCGTCATTTCAAAACAACTAAGCATTTGCATCCAACAGGCTCAGATGCCAAAGGAAGGAGAGACTCCATCCTTCTACATGGCTTCTTATTTATTGGACATCATCTGCGCCAGAAATGTCTTTGTCGGAATGAACTTGAGTTGGCACGTCTCAGAACTCTCGGTCCATGTATATTTCAACGTCTTGTGGGAGAACAAGTACAAAAAATCCTACTCCCTCATCTGTGACGAATTCATCGCATGCATTCATTTTATTCTTTTCAAGAAAGAATGTCTGAGACTATCGACTACAGCCAAAAAGGTAATAGCTAAGGTAGGACATTGGTATCTAGATGAGCGTGATACCTATATCAGGGTTTTCGAGGCCACCGGAGCACCCCATATTTTACCTATGCACGTCCCCAACTGGCTTGTTGTGGGGGAAATTTGCTACCATACCATCCTACAAGGTTACAACGCTACTATGGTGAAAGATAAGAAGTGGGCATTTATACCCTATGGATTCCATATAGGTTTCTACCTAGTAAAAGACACCGCTCAAGCCAAGTAGGAAGGACTGATCCAATTGGAGTTCTGATTCCAGACTGACCGTTTCCGTAAACATGACCCAATGGGTTTAGTCTTGAAGCATGCATCACAAGTGTCATCATGCTGGCCATACGCCCATGCCAAATTCAAAGATGAGGTCTTCACCAAAAATGCCCAATACTGGGAGGAAGTGGTAGCAAGGATGGTCGACCCCAGAATGACCAAGTTCAAATGCATGAGCCTAGATGAATAGGTAGCAATCATAGAACAATCGACTCAAGGAGCCCTCAGGGCTAGAGAATAAATGATAGTAGCAGAAGCAGAAGAAGCCCCCTAGGTAGTGGCTGAAGCAACAAAGATTCCCCAGGGAACCCCGGTGCAAGATAGAAATTCCCTCGAGGCTCATGATGCACGGGAGAGGGGGTTACTTATGTTTGAAAATTCACAGTAGATAATTTATCAGCTACAAAATGACCTGGACATCATAAATATGCCAAGGCTCCCTACCGACAACCCGGATGAAAGCCAAACGGGACCAAGCAGCCCTGAATTCATAGACCTTGATGAAATTACTAGGTTAGACGACCCTGAATTCACAACGCCACCAGCTGGATCATCGACAGAAGTTTCCACTCAGCCAAGGACTATCGAAGCATCGGAGAAGATCGGTGCGTCAAACCCCTTAAGCGGGCTGATAAAGATATATGACGATGATGAAAGCCCAAAGGTATCTCTTGGGACCCCTGTGCATATAGAAGAAGAAAAGGGACATGAGAATACATCTTCTCCTATTCTCGATGTGCAAATCCAAGATATCCCATAGAAATAAAAGGAATTATAGAGTGTCCTAGATGCTAAGCAGCCCGATGCACCAGAGACCCAAGTAGACAGTCTGAAGGACGAGCCAGGGTCGGACGAGCCAAAGGAAGGAACGTTGCGGCAGGAAATCAACATCTCAATGGCCGATGAACAAGTCAGTACCAAGTCTATCCCCGATGCCTCTATTTCAATTGGTACTCAAACCCCCGATGAACGATAGACATAAGCAAGACCTTCAGAGCACAATGAGGATGTTCAAGAACCCAATCTTGAACAAGTATATACCATCGGAAGTCTGGGAAATACATTCACCTGGGGAGATCAACAGATTCTTGAACTCGTGGATGAAGTAGCCGACATACATGCTATAGCTTATGATCAGAAGAGGAAGGCTATCATCTAGAGGACCACCAAGAAGAGGAGGATCACTTTAGATCGCTCCATCCTCATCACTACAGAGGAACATCTGATCAACACATAACATGCTAAGACGTCCCAACTCATCGACGCAAGGATGGAAATCACAGATGCCACCCTGGACAAAGCTAAAAGAGATGAAGAAGAGTTGGTCGCCTCTCTGAAGTAACTAGAACATTTGCGCCACTTGGCTAAGTACTATCAAGACACCACACAAGTTGCGGTGTACCTCAGGAGTGAATTCAAGGAGGCCTATAGCAAGTTCATAGATGAGCGGAACCTATTCATTGCAAGGATATTCGAGCTACAGGAGGACACCCTCATGGCACTTGCAACATGAAAAGATATGGAGCAGTGGTACGAGAAAGTGAAACAATCCGTGGAGAGAGTCGACTACATTGGTGCAGTCCAACAGGGTCGAGATAAAGAAGAACACGACCTTTGGGTGTTGAACGAAAGAAATCTTGATCGCATAAAGAAATCGGCCGAGTATTGGGCAAAAATGTCTCGAGAACCACACCAATAAATTCAAGAGAAATGGGCCAAGTGCGAGAAACACTGGATCAGGATCAATCAGGTGATGAAAGACGTCGAACTCCCCAATTTTGTCACACCTGATGACTTTGTCGACCTACACGACATAGTCAAATCTCACATCGAGCAGGACTCAACATGGGTCGAAGAACTAGCAAAGGTGATAGACACAGCGTCGGGTCAGGTGGGATAGTTTATGGAACACTCAATCAAAGCTCGGGCTATGCTGCAACAATTAAGTGCCAGTTTGGTCAAGTATCGGGCACATGCGGTATAAATAAGAGAGATTTACATGGCCCCAATGGAACAACATAGATTTCCATACGCCAACACCTGCGAGGAGTTATTCATCCAGTGGTCGGAGTACGAGAAGAGTCACCCTTTTAAAGTGATATCTTGAGATGACTCATAGAAAAATCATAGGAGGGAAGGCCATGTGGCAAATTCCGTTTTACTTATCTGCACTTTAGCCGTTATTTTTAGTTATTTTTATGTTATAAATATGAGCATCGACCAATTAGTCAAACGTCGATTGTTGTTGCAAGAAACTCTCATTTTTTGTTTTTTTAAGAATTGTTTTGGAGCTACCTTTAATTTAGAAGTCCTTTTGGACCAGAGATAAGTTAAGTTTTCATCAAATGCATGTATGATTGGATGTGGAGAAGAAATATTTCCTATTCCGTCTCATGAATGGATGCAGTAACGAGTAAGAGCTATTAAATCTATTGATAAGTTATCTGATGCAATGTTTTACAGTTAATTCTCTAATGATGAAAATGAATCGTTGTGTTATTATATGATGGATGATTAGAGTTGAGTGAATTATTTTACTTGCCATTATTTATCACATGCATGTTTTCTTTTGATCATTTGTATCTCATTCACTAATTGGATTACTCACATGGTTAACGTATTAGTACTAGGCTTGTGGTAGACGATCATTGTCTACACGCTAGAGTAACGGGTTATCCCAGCCTCAGCCTCTTCTCCAATAGTTAAACCCTTTTCCCGATTTGTTACCTAGTTGGTTTATATCGGCTTCCATCTTACATTGGTCCCACCTAAGAGAAAATACTAAAAAGAGAATGCCTGAACTGAAGGAGAAACCTTCACAAGAAAACGTAAAGTCCATCGATTAATTGGCCGAATCGCAAGATCTGGAGAACCATTCCACTACTAAATGTTGCGGAGTCTAATTGGGCCTCGATGGTGAGTTTGGTTCCTGTTGTTGAGTTAAAGGGATTTAGGACCCATTAACACAACCTACAATCCCTCATTCCCCACATGCATGTCCCACCCCAGGAAGCGTGCCCCTTCGTTGCTCAACAATCCCTTGGTTGCCCCACTTACATTCTAGGGATTCAACAACAGGTCGGATAGGAAGTCTCAGATCCATGTAGATGTATTTCAACACCTTCCAGAAATCAATTCCCATCAATTCTCTCACCTAGAGAGAAATTTCTCATGCGCCTGACAACCCGCCTCTTCAGTATCCCACGGGCCTGACAACCCGCTTCTTCAGTCCAACTCCCAAGCTAACCAGGTACAGATACATGTACAGGTACATGTATGGGTAGGGTGATAGTAACAGAAAGGTACGGAGGATAGTTGAATGAGTGAGTGAATGATGATGGAATGAATGAATGAATCCCCCCAAAAATGAACTAAGTCCAAGCTATATGTATGCATGTTCCCAACTTGATACTTGTCATGTTGAGAGCTACTTTGGTCCATTTGTCCCCATCCTTACAACTTAGGATAAAATAATTATCCATACTTTATGCTTTAAGGAATATTAATATAATATTCCTTTTTGGCTTAAGCTACCTAGCTTAGCCCCTTATCCTTAACTTTTAGCCCCCCCTTTCCCTAACTAGTGGAGTTTAGTCCCCCATACTCTTTTATCATGGTCAGTCTACATGCAGTGATGATGTATTATATTAATGATAAGACATATATAAAAAGAGGCTCATTGACCTTCAACATCTAGACTCTCCGACCTAATCATCACATAAGCCTTCTGGCATATAATAAACTTGCTCACCAGCCTACAAAACAACATATACACAAAGGTTCTCTGGCCTCAAAATCATGTGCACTTAATTTTGTTGTGCGTGTATTCTTGGAATGTGCACACTTCATCATTTTAGTGTGCAGTACATGTACGCACTATACCATGGAAGGTGCATGCAAAATTATATCAACAACTCACCATCTTATAAGCATATTTACATTTACAATTTGGGGTTCAGCCTAGGGCTATTACACTCCTAGCATAACTTCATCTTCAGGTTCAACTTGAGTCATCACCTTATGTTGGGTGAGTGGAACTCGGATATGGGGAAGTAACCCCGCAATAAACCACTCTCTGTGTTGCACATTCTGGATTTGGAACATTATGTAACATACCCATCCACCCACAGGCTAGAGTACGCTATCTCAAGCCCGCCCTTGGACTTCTTTCTCTTACCGATACCTTTTAAAATTTAAGGATGCATAAAAGAAAAGACTTTAACAACATGCACAACAATATCCAGCGAGCATGCATAGTCTAAAGATTCAATTTAAATGATAATTAAATATACACAGTGGAAATACATTCATATACATGGAAATGATACCATAACAGAGACCACTTATCTTTATGAAATACGACACCAACTGGCTACAGACCAAGTACGTTCCACCCAACTGTAGACACTATTGTTCCAAATCTCAACAGGGGCATCACCCTCAAGTCAGGGATATGAATCCACAAGGACCGTTCCAGAGTGTTACTTGGCTTCCTAAAACAATCAGCACCCAAGCTCTCACAGGCTTCCCAGATCTCACAACAATCCAAGTACCCAGCTCTCTTCTACCCAGCTTGCACCACCCGAGAGAACGAACCTCCACCCTTCTCTGCCACGTAGTTCCTCAGGCAGTCCTTCTCCTTAATTCGGGATCCAGCGCAACTGGTCTGTAATATCAATGCTGTAACTCTCAGGACTCGCAGCTGTGAGCAATGTTGGACACAGGCCAACGCATCTCAGACATATGGCCTCAAGTCATGGCCGGATCACACTAGCAACCACTACAACCAACTATCTTATGGCTAATCTTCAGCAGTTCAGCTCCCTTTCCAAAAGCCAAGACGCGGATGACGGATGGATCAATGAATGGGTAAGTGGGTGCATGGAGGTGCATGCATGAAAGTGCGTGAGGAATAGAATGGTGTGAATGCAAAAGTGAAAGAGAAAACGAGCCAACGACCAACCCCCCCATCAAACCAGAGGAGGGTTTAAGTAACTTCATGGGGAAATCAAGAACCTCCTGGCCTTCCCCAAGAATCTCATGTAATCGATCCCCTCCCTTAGGCAAAAAGGGTAATTAACATAGGAATAAACATTTAGCCCCTCAAGCCCCCTCTCTTGTGGAATCATAGCCCCCTATAACTCTAGTCCTTGTCCATCTAGTAGTCAACCATGTATTTATTATTAATAATGATAAAAACATTACATGTCTTGGGCACACTGGCCTCTTAATAATTTTTTGGGCACTATGGCCTCTGAGCATTGTAACAATACATTATTTAAAATGGGGGTTCAAAACCTGGGGTGTTGCATCCCCTCCCCCTTATTATGGCACTGTCCTCAGTGCATATACAAAAATAGAGATCAAAATCTCAAATTTATTCAAAAATTTGCGGGTACTCTGCCCGCATGGCATCTTCATGCTCCCAGGTAGCATCTTCAAGACCGTAGCAGGTCCACTGAACTTTTACCAGCTCTATAACTCGATTCCATAGCATTTTTGACTTTTTTGTCCAATACCCGCACTGGTTGAACCTGAAAATCTCCCTCTATCTCTACCTGAATCAGATGTCAATCAATAACATGGTTAGGATCATGTACATATTTATTTAGTAAAGAGACATGAAATACAGTATGCACATTCATGGAAGCAGAAAATGCAAGCATGTATGCAACTAGCCTTATTATGTCCAATATTTCAAATGGACCATATAATCTGGCTGCCAACTTCATACAACTACCCAATTTCAAAGAACTTTTCTTGGGATTCGCTTTCAAAAGTACATGCTCCCCTACTTTAAACTCTCTAGTTGTCTTGTTCTTGTCTGCATAAACTTTCTGTCTATCCTGAGCTGCCTTTAAATTCTTCTTGATCTTGACCACTTGGTCTTCCATGTCCTTGAGCAACTCCAGCCCAAGTACCACTCTATCTATTGGGTTGTCCCAGCTTACAGGAGTATCGCATTTCCTACCATACAAGGCTTCAAATGGGCTCATTCTCAATGAAGCTTCATACCCATTATTATATGCAAACTCAACCAAGTGTAAGTAATATTCCCACTTAGATGGTGTATCCATCACATACATTCTCAGCATGTCTTCAATTATTCGATTGACTATCTATGTTTGCCCATCTGTCTGGGGATGATATGTTGTGCTAACGTTTAGATTTGTGCCAAATCCTTTAAGCAATCCCCTCTAGAAATTGGAGGTAAACTTTGTATCTCTGTCTGAGATGACTACCCTAGGTATCCCATGCAACCTAGGAATTTCCTTCATGAAAATTTCTGCAATATTATTTGTTGTATGTGTTGTCTTCACAAGCACAAAATGAGCAGCCTTTATTAATTTGTCAACCACCACCATGATTGAATCATGTTTCTTATTCATTCTGGGTAATCATGTGATGAAATACATGATGATCACTTCCCATTGCTTCTCTAGAATTGGCAATGGTTGCAGCAAACCCACTGGGTGCCTATGCTCAACCTTTACCTTCTAACATTCCATACATCGCGCTATGTAATCAACAACATCCTTCTTCATTCCCGGACAAAAGAACTAGCTTCTTACTGGTGTAATTATTTTYTGGTAACCGGGATGTCCAACATAAGGAACATCATGCATTTCCTTCAGTACCAAAATCCTCAGTTCTCCAGAAATAGGAACATAGATTCTATTTTTATGCATGAGTATTCCATCTTCCTTTATCTCATACTCCTTTATTTTATGTTGTACATCTCCTTGTTGTAAGTTTTCCTTTACTTGTAGGTAATGTTGATCTGTAACAAGACCATCTAAAATTCTTCTCTTCAAGTCTGACTGATGCATACTGACAACAGTAGCATGCATGAGATGCACTCTTCTACTAAGTGCATTGACAACTTTATTCTCCTTTCCTTTGATATGCTTGATATCGAAGTCATATTCACTTAAAAATTCCAACCATATTGTTTGTCTAGCATTGAAGGTCAACTGTTCAAAAATATACTTCAGGCCAATGTGGTCTATCCTTAATTCAAATTTCTTTCCCATGAGATAATGCCTCCACATCATCAAGGCGTGAACAATGGCAGCAAGTTCCAATTCATGGGTGGCATAGTTCCTCTCATGTTTCTTAAGCTTTCTGGACTCATATCCAATGACATGTCCATTTTGCATGAGGACTCCCCCAAGTCATTCCTTACATGTGTCTGTGCATACCACAAAACTTTCATTTGTGTCAGCAATCTTTAACACAGGTGCACTAGTAAGTAATTCCTTCAACAGATTAAAATTCTTTTCACACTTGAGTGTCCATTCAAATTTAGTTACCTTCTTTTGCAAAGAAGTGATGGGGTGAGCAATCTTAGAAAACCCTACTATGAACCGTCTGTAGTAGCCAGCTAATCCCATAAAATATCTTATGTCTGACACATTTTTGGGTGTTGGCCATCCTCTAATGGCTTCGATCTTCTCTAGATCTACTGCCATGCCCTGCTCTGAAATAATGTGTCCCAACTAATGGATCTGCTTTTGATAAAAAGAACACTTACTCAACTTAGCATACAACTGATGTTATCTCAGTACTTGCAACACCAATCTTAAGTGATGTTCATGCTCCTCCTCAGACTTAGAATAGATAAGTATGTCATCTAGGAATACTATGACAAACTTATCCAAATAATTTCTAAATATGTTGTTCATTAAGCACATGAAGACAGTTGGTGCATTGGTTAGTCCAAATGGCACCACTACAAATTCATAATGCCCATACCTGGTCCTAAAGGTTGTCTTATGAATGTCTTCTTCCTTGATTCTTACCTGATGGTATCATGCCCTTAGGTCAATGTTTGAGAATATCTTTTCTCCTCTTAGTTGATCAAAGAGGTCATCAATTCAGGGTAGAGGATACTTGTTCTTTATAGTGTACTTGTTCAGCTGTCGGAAGTCAATACACATCCTCAAGGTTCCATCCTTCTTTTTAACAAAAAGTATTGGTGCTCCCCAAGGTGAAACACTTGGACGTATGTACCCTTTCTTCAACAATTCCTCCAACTACATTTGTAATTCTTTTAACTCCGGTGTGCTCATTCTGTAAGGTGTTTTTGACACTGGGGAAGCTCCTGGCACTAAATCAATTGAGAAATCTATCTCCCTTCTTGGTGGCAATCCGAGTATTTCTTGGAATACATCTTCAAATTCTTGTAGTATCGATAAATCTTCGAGGCTTAGCCCCTTTGTATTATTTGGCTCTTCCACATGAGCTACATACATTTGGCATCCTTTCCTAAAACATCTTTTCAGCTGTAAGGCTGAAATCTCCCTTATAGAGATGGGTCTTGGAACTCCTTTCACAGTGCTTTGTTTTCCATTTCCATCAAGACATGTAAATGTCTTGTTATGATAATCTAGGATAGCATGATGCTTGTCCAACCAATCCATTCCAATCAAAATATCCTAAGACCCCAATGGTATGATATTTAGATCCATACTAGTATTCACGCCATTAAGACTTATGGAACAACTTCTGACCATATCATGGATTCTTCTTTCGGTTCCAGTGGCTAACTGAACCAAACTTGCTTTTCCAAGTTTACTTTTCTCCAAATGTAATCTATCCANCTAGGATAGCATGATGCTTGTCCAACCAATCCATTCCAATCAAAATATCCTAAGACCCCAATGGTATGATATTTAGATCCATACTAGTATTCACGCCATTAAGACTTATGGAACAACTTCTGACCGTATCATGGATTCTTCTTTCAGTTCCAGTGGCTAACTGAACCAAACTTGCTTTTCCAAGTTTACTTTTCTCCAAATGTAATCTATCCACTATATTAGGATCAATGTAGCAATGAATTTCTCATGAATCAATCAAAATAGAAACAGGCTAATTTATGATCTTACCTTCCACCTTGATCATATTGGACTGGTACTCTGCTTGTCAATCATTTAAAGCTGCATAGATTCTTCCCATATCTCTGACTGTCATAGACTCTTGGATGTTGTGCACAGTCTTCACTCTATCCTTTCTCTATGGGCAATCCTTGTACATATGATCCTCCTTGCATCCCCAACATTGGATTGATTGTCTTCCCCTTTTTCACAAGGAATATTCCTTCTTGAAATTTGCCTTAGCATACTGATCTTGATGATTTCTATTAGGCTCATTCCTATTGAAGGGAGGTTTGAATCCTTTCCTCCTCTGATCAGACTTCACATTTTTCTTGTCCTTCCAAGATTTTTGTAGGGATTCTCTTCCCTGGCCTTGCTCATACAGGTATTTAGCCTTCCTAATGGCCTCGGTCACGGTCTTGGGTTCATCATACTTGATATTTTCCTTATAAAAGGATGGCATTCCACTTAGAAATATCTGTATTTTCACTTTCTCATCACTAATGAACCTGACATATTTTAACAATCCCAAGAACTTCTTCTCGTATTCTGCCATAGTCATGCTTCCCAACCTGAGTTCAAATAACTCCTGCATTTTCTTGTCATAGAAATTCTCTTAGAGGTACTTCTTCTAGAAATACTTCTTGAACTTCTTCCAAGTGATCCTACTTTCATTAACATGTTCCACTTGCTTCAGTTGGTCCCACCATATTGCAACTTTCCCGTGTAAATGGTAGGTGGAAATCTTGGCTTCTAGGTTGGATGAATAGTTATGAAACTGAAAATATCTCCTGAGCCCAAGAAACCATGCTTCGACATCATCTTCCCTTTCTCTTTCACCCCCAAAGGAAGGTGGCTTGAGCTTCCTTAGCTCTCCTTGCAAACTATCTACCTCTTGTTTCCTTCTTTGGTGTCTGACAGGAGACACCTCTAGACTGCTTACGGGGTCTTCCGATGCATAAAACTTTCTTTCTGAGTAAGGAGGTGAGTGGTGTCCATGAGCTCTGCTAGCAATTCTAGAATAACCAGATCTTCCACAATCATCCCTTCTTTCATGGCACCTGCCTTATTCCTCTTATCTCGAGTTTGATCCCTTCTTCATTTGTCTCTACAATTGATTTAAGCTCTGCAACACTCGAGCATTTATCTAACTTTTCTCTCTCATCAGTCTCTCGTTGTCTGCTTTGTAGCTCTCCAATTCCATCTTCAGGCTTCTTACCATTTCTATTAACATTTCATGTTCTCCTTTTCCCTTGCATCCATTGGACTCTGTCTCTGCATTACCAAATCTGGTATTCTGGCCTTCGGCCTCCTTATCATGACTGGAGGCTCCCTCACCTTCTTCCACTTCCTCAATAAAAATCCTAAGTTTATGTGCTTAAGCCCCTTAATTCTGCAAAATGTGCAAGCGACCATTTTCTTAGAATTACACATATGATAAACAAAATTGCCAAACCATGCTACAGGTCTCTTTTTCTTTTTTTTGTTCATGGAGATTGTATCCCCATTCTCTGAAAATAACAGTGTCCTGATATCCTTGGCTGACACAGAATTTCATCCTACGCAGGTGTTGGGCTCTAAATATGTCCTAAGAACAACCTCTATGCATCAGTCGAAGGTAGGCATTGGCACAAGCATTTTACTTGTTGCCTACGTAGGTTCTTACCTTCTGTTTTCAATACCCAGCCTCTAGAGATGCAACACCTGTAAAGTAACAACAATCGTAAAGGGAACAAAAATTGTTCTGTTCAAATGAAAAACACTTCCTGTAAAGGGAACAACAATCGTAGCAAGGGAACGATAGTCGTTACATTGGGCCGAACTAATGTGGAATTACTTGCATTGTAGTATTTGCCCAACTATATAATTTGTCAACCTGGGGTTCGTAAACTGATGAAGCACACGCAAAGTATATGCAAGATTGAAGCGGGAATAATCAAATCTAATGTTTAAGCTACGACTGAAATTGAATCATTAATCTAATGCAGAAAATTGAAACACACGATTGAAATGAAATTGCATAAATGAAATTAATCTAGGAATGGGAAATTGCGTAAATGAAATTAATCTAGGAATGGAGAACTACATGAAGGAAAAACAAATACAACATGTGAAGAGTTGAATGGTGCACCAACATATGAGAGCTCTCACCAATGAAGCAATCTTATATTACAATAATCAAATCAATCTTCATAAAAGAATAATGAACACATGGAAAAAAAGACTATGAATCAAAGCTAAGAATCCCTTTATCTTCTAAATCCTAATGACTACCATTAATCACTACTCTAATTTCTCATCCTAATTACTCCTCAATGATTACTACCCATTACTCCAAATAATTACTGCTCATTACTACCCCATCATGAAGAGAGAGCACTCTCTTTTATACATGAGAGCCATGAAGATAAGATAACCATCTCATAATTATAGATCCACTATTCTCTCAACTATTTTCCCATTATTACAAAATATAATCCCTTCAAATCCTCACACATATCTCTCATATATCTTGGATAAGATATTCCAACCAAATACATATGATCTTCTCCTTGGAATGGGCTTGAATTATCTCCTCAAATATTGAAATGGTGGAGGAAGTATTCAAGAAGTCCTTTTGAATTAATCCTTCTCATATTCTTACACATTACAAAGCTCACACATTTTTGAGATATATATGAAAACATGTTGATTTTCTAACATTTAATCACAAATTCCCTTTTAATACTAAAATGAATAAAGTGGAGAATAATAAGGTGAAACCCAAGTATATTTATGAAAATGATATCATGAAACGTTAATGGGGCAATGAAATGTGAAGAATGATGAAGGGAAAGGTGGATGGAAATATGACATTTCTGAGCCCCAACATACCCCCCAACTTAACTTGTTGCATGTCCGCATGCAACTGTGCATGGATCTTCTCAAGAAATTTTGGCATCTTAATGTCGGCTTTGAGTGATGATAATGAATGTTTCCAGGATGGGATTTACATGAGTAACATCTGTCATTTTCTTATGGTTGGTTCTTGTGTGACAACCATGAATATAAAGAATGTTGGTTCTTGTGTTAACAACATTCATTTCGTTTATTTGTTCTCTTGTTGTTATGATAATAATTTGCCCATATTCTCACTGGAAAATATATGCTATCAATGTGCATAAGGAAACATCATTGAGTATAAGAAAGCCTTTTTTATATATTTGTGAATCATGCCAATATGTATATTAGTGCTTATAAAGCAAAGCGCAACAGAGTATCGTTGGAAAATAAATGTTCCTAAATGGTAAATGAGACGAAAAAAGTGGAATGATGGTAGTGGAAAAATGGAGTGATGATAGTGAATAAAGTCTCCTACCCCCCAACTGAACAGGTTGCATGTCCTCATGGAACGTGGCATAAGTCATAGAAGTGAAAAGAAAAGGGAACTTGTTGAGGGAATTTTCCAAATTATTCATTGCTACCAGTTGAGGAATTACATGATTAAAGTTTAGAAAATAACATACCTCCACTTACCCAAAATGTTGATGAACTATGCAATAGGAATATGGTTGATGCGGCTGGTGGAGCATGGAAGATGTCACTGCTGCAGGATCATATGAAAGGTGACTGCTACTGTGGTTGCGACTGTCGTGACTGCTGGATCAGAGAATGTGAATTTGTGTTGGGTATGTGTTATATTCTTTTCACGAGTAGTAGTGTCTGAGTCTCTACGTTGGGCGTGCAGGGGGGTTAGAGGGGGGGTGCAGGGGGGCGGAGCCCCCCATGCTAGGGTTCGGGGGCAGCGCCCCTGAATTTTTTTTTTTCTCGCATCAGGACCGCATTATATTTAGGTGGTTTTTCAGCACATGGTTTCTTTGCCGATGGTTTTCTATTTCCGGTTAAGGAATTAGGGTTTTGGACTAATCCAGGTCATTGGGTTAGGGTTTTGGATGCCGTTGGCTCCTATATGTATTTTTTATTGTAAACATTGTAACACAATGAATGAATATAGAATATGCTGCTTTTCCCGGTTTGGGTTTCCAGGGGAAAAATCTCTATGTAATGTTTGTATTTACTATTGTATATTTTCTGTTCTTTTCTGAATATATGTTTACAATAGATATTGTACAAGGTTAGAATTTACATTTGGTATCAGAGCTTTATTGGCTTCAGGGGGATGCCTTTGTGGTCAAGGGTTTGGCTCGGGACTGTGATAAGCCTTGTTACAGTGGGAGATCTGTGGTACTGTTTTTCAGGTGAAAAGAAATGGCAAGCAATTCGAAGATGGAGATCGAGAAGTTTAATGGGAAAAGCTTTGAGCTGTGGAAGCTCAAGATGGAAGATCTTTTGGTGGACAGAGATTAGTGGATCGTGGTAGATCCAGGTAATGCACCTACAAGAACTTCTGCAAATGACTGGAAAAGGATGGATCGAAAGGCAAAGAGCACAATCCGACTGTGTCTCTCCGATTCAGTATTACTGAATGTGTCAAAGGAAGCTACAGCCAAGGATTTATGGGAAAAGTTGGGGAAGTTGTATCAGTCTAAGTCCATGGTAAATAAACTATTCCTGAGAAAGAAGTTGTATAACTTGAGGATGAGAGATGGAGACTCGGTGGCAAAGAATTTGAACACCTTCAATACTGTGGTAAGTCAATTAGTATCTGTTGAGATTAAAATTTCAGATGAAGATAAATGTATCAGTTTGTTGTGTTCTTTACCATACTCGTGGGATAGTCTAGTTGTGGCCATAGGTAGTAATACAACTTCTTTGAATTTTGAAGAAGTGGTCTCATCCTTGTTGTCGGAGGAGATGAGAAGAAAGAATATGGAAGGACATAGCACAGACGCATTATTTGCAAGAGGACGTTCCCAGGAAAGAAATAGATCTAATTTCTCAAGTGGGAGATCTAAGTCTAAGGGTAGATATAAATCTCCTGGAAATTTTGTAAGGGTATGTTGGAGGTGTGGAAAAGAAGGGCACTACAAGAAGCAGTGTAGATCCAAAGTTGAGAAAAAGAAGGGATCTGAAGAATCTTCTTCTACAGAAGAAAAGACCTCCAAGGAAGAAGGAGGGGATGTGTACTTGGCCTCTTCAAGCGCACATGCAGATCATGAGGCATGGTTGATTGACTCTGGTGCATCCTTTCATATGACTCCCCACAGGGAGTGATTCTACGAATATGAAAAGTATGATGGAGGTAATGTTTTCTTAGGTAATGATTCGACAACCAGAATCATAGGAAGAGAAAGGGTCAAGTTGAGACTCATAGATGGAAGGATTAGAACACTACCTGGTGTTCTACACATCCCAAGTATGGCCAGAAATTTGATTTTTGTAAGCAAAATGGAAGATGCAAGGGTAAAAACAATTTTTGAAAAGGGAACTTGCAGGATGGTTCGAGGAGCAATGGTGTTGATTAAGGGAGTTCGGTTTGAAACTCTGTATAAGCTACTAGGAAGCACTATTAGTGATGGGTGTAATAGCTCCATTGTTCCTGATATTGAAGATGAAGAAGAAAGAACTCCTATAGTCTCTGGAGAAAAGGTTATGTTGTGGAATCAAAGACTCGAGCATATCGGAGAGAAGGGTCTTCGACTACTACACGGTAAAGGTATGGTTGAGGGTATGTCTAACTTCTCTCTGGATTTTGATTTCTGTGAACATTGTCTATATGGGAAGCAGAATCGAGTAAGATTCCCCTCCGGTGCAACGAGGGCAGAAGGAATTTTACAGCTAGTTCACAGTGATGTTTTTGGACCTGTGTTGGTCCCATCATTGGGAAAATCTGTGTACTATGTCTCATTTATAGATGACTTCTCGAGGAAAACTTGGATATATTTCCTCAGGAAGAAATTTGAAGTCTTTGACATGTTTAAA
>JASDQU010101205.1:331933-388051 GCA_032191745.1 Picea mariana | reverse complement strand
CAACAGATGTGCGCTTAAGAACCACTTGTATTTCCTGTGTGTATGAATCCCTCAACCACGGGTTTATGCGCGTAATGATAGATCTTTGTGGCTTAAAGATGCTGGAATACGTCTCTACCCTGAAAAAAAAAATACCCACAATTTCTGCCAAGGAAAGTGCTCTGATACCACTTGCAAGATACTAGATCTAATAAATACGCAGAACAAAAATAAAATGCTAGGAATGGCAGAATAACAGTAATATAACCAGCATAATCATCCACAATAACACAGAAATAATATGAGAACAACAATTGAAATAACACTTTGATTCAGAAAGAAATGTTCACAGGCCTCTTCGAGGGGGCAACCTCCAGTCGAGCAGCGCTCTGTTACAATAATCTCCAAGCTAGGGTTTTCATACCCTCGACCCTTATTTATACTAAATATGTCTATTAAGAGAAGCATCTAGAGGAAGATCCTTCTAGAAGCGGAAGCGGAAGCTTCTATTAGGTCTTCTTACATCCGCCTTATTCTATTTTATTGAAAGGCCTTATTAATATTGACCTTTATTACATCCGAATACATTGATCTACCTATGTGCGGGTTAGGACCTTAACAAATCCTTAGCCAAGGTCGAGGAAGGTCTCATCCAAGATGCAAAGAGGATCATAGAGACCATAAGGTCTTATGATAGGGATGAAGGCTAAACACGCAAAGATCCATCTGGGCTGACATTCATGCAACTCATATCTGACAACTTACTAGGACTAAGAAGTAAAATACTACACACACATATCCAAATCACATATGACAGACACACAATAGATCAGAACTGTAGAAGATTTATTATTACTTTCATTCCATAATACACGGTATACATTAAATATATTGTATTAGACAACAACAGAGCTTCATATATTCTTTTATATAAATTCCCAGAAATACAACACATTGCGCAGTGTGAATTCCCTCAAGATATCATACATATGATAGACTCAGATTTATATTCAAAAACATTACAACATTACACAGGCTCAAAAGTGAGATTAATACCAATGATTCAATGGATATCATCTAACCATCAACTAACTCTATTTTTGATATCATTGCTTCCTTTTATAGCTTTCTCTACTTGGGAGCTTTGTCTCTTTCTTCTCTGCTCCACTCATTCTACTGACAAAACTACCTTGCATGCTTCTAGAACCTGCCTACAATCCATGTGGCCTTCTAGAATCAGGGTAATATTAACTTGCTCACCAGCTCATCCTTTTTCATCTCCATGATCCCTTGTGTTGTTGGTAGTAATCATTTGAGAGGATTTCACGATGATTCATTTCTTGATTCTGGCGTGTGTTTTCTTGATTTCTGGTGCGCATCAAAACTGGGACCGACGTGCATTTGATAATATTTTAGGCCTGGCGTGCATTATAAAAAATTGGTCTAGTGCCAACTTCTTTCCCTTCTCTGTGCATTCAACTTTCGTGCGTGCAAAATTGGAACAAATGCACATGAAACTTGGACTTGAGCACGCACAACTTTGTTTGTGTGCATGCGCGAAATGAACCCAAAACTTTGGGTGACAATATCAAGCTTCTCGTATCCTTCAAGATATTCAACAAATGCTCAAGGGGAAAAGTCCACATCTCCAACCATGCAAATGAGGGAGAGAGCAAACCCTTATACAGGTTTGAGCTCAACTCCTCTTACAATAAAAAAAAAAAATATTTTTCTAGTTCTCCAAGGAATACAATAAAATATTACGTTTCTATCCTCCTCAACAAATTCCTTACTAAAATTAGAAGTGAGTTTTTGGGATCCACTTTCTTCTCTTAGAAGAAAAAATAAAATAATCATCCTCAACCAAGGAAAACAATATAATAATGTAACCCACTCTTTTAATGAGTGAACCATGAACAAAATAATAAGTTTGGCATACTCCACAAACCATGATCTAGGAAGATCGCTCCACCAAGGACAATAAATATGCAATAAAACCATCCATAAGTGGGAAGCCTCCATGCAACATCTGGCTTCATCAAACCCAAAGTCCAAGCATGTATCGACCCCTCCATCAAATGATTGGTCCATGCAAAGGTTGACTTGTATTAAGAATTCGAAGACCAATGGATTTGTAAAGAGTGTCTATGATGTACAGTATATTCAATATTAAAAAATGTCCAATAACTAAGATGACTAATAACGTATGTGCATACAATGGGACATGGACAGATCCATGCAATGAAATATTAGCTCGATGGCTCTATAAGACATAATCTTCAACCCCTTTTAAGATCAAGGCACCATATGCTAGATAAGTCAAACGATCACCTCACAAATCCAATTGACCCATGATTCATGGGATGAAAAATCGGCCCATAATAATATAATTTTTTTTTTCCATATATTTTAGAGCACAGTCTCATCCCCCTTCACCATACTCATGGGAAAATGAGAATATGACTGACTTGTGGAATGATATGTGGACCCACAAATGTATGAATGTATGTTACATCGACTCCATGTCATGTAGAACCATATGCCGTGTGAACATGGTAAGCTCCCATGCTTAATTCACCTCCACATAGCATGGGTTAAAGGGTTAATACGACGGGCCCGTGAAACAATTTGAGGGTCAAAGAATCATGAGGAACCACGAATTTATGTTTTATCGCCTCCAAAATATTTGAAGTCCACTAAGAAAAATGTGTGAGCAACTAGCTTGAAGACATGATGCTAGGTAACTATGTGTTGTGTGAGGCTTCGATGTTCCAAAGCAAGTCTAGAGAACCCATAGAATGAGCTTAACATGTATTCCCGCCATTAAAATATTATTTGAATTTCCTCCATATATGTGCCAACGAGAGTACATAAAAAAATTTCACTGTGAAAATATAAGTGGCAGTGCCTAGTACACCCACCATAAACCAAATTCATAACCAAAGGGAACAATGTGTGGCACCCTTACAATATCATCATGAACTAGGATCACACCATGTCACTCTTGATCCTTATTAAGATGTTACACAAGTGAGTGTTAGGCTAGGCTAACCATGAACAACATCCACTAATGATATATGATAGCACCAAAGAGCATCTTATGCTAATCAATCAAGGCATCAAGTGAAACCATAAACTGCTAACCCCAAAGCTCCATCAACCAAATATATGCAACCATGAAGAAGGAAAAAAGTCACGAAAATCCATCACAAAGAAGCAATGGATCTTAGCCTCCAATCCCAAAACACCAACTCAATCAAACAAAGCATCATCTTCAAGCCAAAATTGAAGGTGTATACCCCCAATCCACCAAAAATCCATGGTTACCAATGTTGCAAATCATATCTTGTGATGAAAATCACATGAGCTACCCTTGTGCAATATGAGGGGGCAACAGGAAGCTTCCACAAAATTCCTAACTTATGTGACATTAGTAGGAATGGACCATTTGAGAATGGCCTCTATCTTTTCAATATCAATATTCAACTTGCCTCCACTAATCACATGCCCCAAGTACACTATGAACAGCTTATAATACTCACAATTCTATACGTTTGATAGCAATTGATGTTTCCTTAGTGTTTTTGACACTTGCTTCATATGTAACAAATGTTCCTCTCAAGTAGCACTAGATATGAATTGTCTTCCAAACAAATCCTAACAAATGAATCTACGAATGGATAGAACACATAATTCATTAAACACATTAGAGTAGTTGGTTCATTACTTAAACCAAAAATAATTAATAACCACTCATAAATACCTTCCTTTGTCTTGAAGGCATTATTCCAAGTGTGTTCTTCCTTGCTCCGGACTTAATGATATCTAGAGTTTAAATCTAGCTTGGTGAAGTACTTTTCATGCTACAACTGATCTAACAAGTCATCCATCAAAGAGAAAGGGTACCAATTCTTGAGAGTGATCTTGTTTAGAGCTCTATGGTTAATGCACATTCTCCAATTCCAGACCTTCTTTATAACCAATATCATTGAGGAAATGGATGGTGACTTACTTGGCCTTATGGTTTCTTGTTCCAATAATTATTGCAATTGCTTCTTCACTTCATTGACTCTAATATGGAATATCTATACATTCCTATATTTGGTAAAGGAGAGGCCGAAAATAAATGTATCTATGTTATGATCTAACGCCTTAAAAAATGATAAAAAGTCAATGAATACAATCCACTTCAAGGGGGAAACCTCTGTTTACAATATATCCAATTTAGAATACAATATGAGATGAGATTAGATTATCCTAAGACTAGGTCTTCTTGGTGTATATATATAGGAGACAAAGGGTACAATTATAATGAAAGGGTGCAATGAAAGGTTTTAGTTGACATACAATTATAACACTATAAATGTAATAATTCAATATCTAGGGCTTAATAAGGGGTTTTACACATAACATGGGGATTTGTCTAGGTATTAACACACCCCTCCCCTTCAAACAAGTGTTGTCCTCAACAATTGACTAATTGCGGGTTTTTTTGCATGAAGAATTCATCTTCCCATGTTTCCTCTTCCACTGGTAGGTTCTTCCATTTGACGAGGTACTCCATAATTCCTCAATTTCTCAACTGATTAATCCTTGTTTCAAGGATTGTTTTTGTTTCTAGTATGATTTTCCCTTCTTTATTAATCTCTGGTAAAGTAGTTTGGACTAGGATCTTGTTGCCAATTACCTTTTTTTAGCAAGAAACATGGAAGATTGGATGTACACATGAAGACGGAGTCAAATCCAATTTGTAAGCCATACTTCCAATCCTTTGCAAAATATTATAGGGGCCATAATATTTGGGTGCTAATTTATTGTCCTTATTTTTTTGCTTGAGGGACAAATGTTTATATGGTTATAGCCTCAGAAATACCCAATCCCCCACTTCAAAATCCCTTTCACTGTGATGTTGATCTGCTTTTTGTTTCATCCTATTTTGTGCCATAACCAAGTTGTCCTTCAATAGTTTGAGAACCTCTTGTTGGTTCCCTATGTGGTCCTCCACTGTTTGAACCATTGTATTTCATTTCAAGGGTGATGTAATGGATGGAGGATGATATCCATAAAGTTCCAGAAATGGGAAATTTTTTTATTAAGTATGGAAGGATGTGTTGTACCACCATTCCACTAAGGGAAACCACTTGAACCATTGTGTTTGTTTATAGGATGCAAAACAATGAAGATATCCTTCTAGGCATTTATTCACAATCTCAATTTGCCCATCAAATTGAGGGTGGTAAGATGATATGTGAGCCAATTGTGTACCCGAACAACAAAATAATCTAGTCCAAAAATTTGCAATGAAAATTTGATCTTTGTCACTTAAAATAATCTTGGGGACTCCATGTAGCTTTTGAATTGTTTCCATGAATGTTGTGGCTATTGTACTTGCTTTAAAAGGATGATAAAGATAGTAAAAATGGGCATATTTTGTCAATCGATCCACTATAGTCTACCATGATGATGATCTTTCCTTTGGATTTGGGTAAACCTGTAATAAAATCCATTGAAACTTCTTCCCAACGTTTATTTGGTATAGAGAGTGGTTGTAGGAGACACGACGTCTTGATTGTCTCTCCCTTATTATGTTGGCAGACCAAACAATCAGACACAAACTTTTGAACATCAGTTTTAAGACCTTCCCAGAAAAAATCCTTCTTGATCCCGTGGTATGTTTTCAAGAATATTGAATGTCCTCCTATAGGAGAAGTGTACAATTCCAGAAGGACCTTATATTTGAGTTGATAATTCTTACATAAATATAGCCAATCATGATACCATAACAAATCATTCTTCCATACAAAATTATCTAATGAAATGGGGTCCTCATGTAGTTGTTGAATGATCTTGCATACCACATGATCTTTCTTCCATTCTATCCTTGCTTCTTCCACCCAATAATATTGCATAATAGAAATAGCACATAGTCAACCTTTTGTTTCTTCTTCTTTCCTTGAAAGGGCATCTGCCACAACATTATGTTTTTCTTTTTTGTAGATAAATTTAAACTCATAACCTAGCATCTTCGTAACCCATTTTTGTTTCTCTTCTAAATATAATCATTTCTCCAAGAAGTACTTCAAACTATCATGATCTATTTTTACTTTTAAGTGTCTTCCTATTAGGTAAGGGCGCCATTTCTGAACTACATGTAGTATGGCCAACATTTATTTTTCATAAATGGGTTTGACTAAGTTTCTTTCAAAGGCAAGGGGCATTCCTTCTTACATTAAAATTGCACTAATTCCATGGCCTAAGGCATCACACTCCACAATAAATGTTTTTTTAAAGTCAAGTGTTGCCTGGATGGGAGTTGTACACATAACCTCCTTAAGTTTTTCAAAAGATTTGGTTGCTTCTCTGGTCCAAGAAAATGCTTCCTTCTTTAATAATGTTGTTAGAGGTGTTGCTATTTGACCATAGTTCTTGATAAATTTGTGGTAATAGTCTGTAAATCCTAAGAATCCTCTAAGTTTCTTCAAGGTTTTGGGAATTGTCCATTCCCTCATAGCTTTAACTTTGTTAGAGTCCACTTTTACACCTTCATGAGATGCAATATGATTGAAATATTCTACTTCTTGAACCCCAAAGGCACACTTGGAAGGATTTGCATAAACTTGTTTATCTTCCAATAGTAGTATTACTCTGTCAACATGTTGTACATGCTCTTCCCAAGATTTTTTGTAGATTAGTATGTCATCAAAAAATACTAACAAAACTTTTCTAAGGAAGGGCTTGAAAATAGAATTCACTAATATTTGAAATGTTGAAAGTGCATTAGTAAGTCCAAATGGCATAACCAAAAACTCATAATCACCTTCATGTGTTCTAAAAGTTGTTTTAGGAATGCCTTCATGCCTCATTCTGATTTGATGATATCGCGAACAAAGATCCAACTTAGTAAAAAAAATTGCTCCATGTAATTCATCTAATAATTCATGAATGATGGGAATATGAAACTTATCTTTGATGGTCATTTTGTTGAGTTATCTATAATCTGGACAAATACGCCATGAACCATCATTTTTTGTAACCATCACAATTGGTGAAGAGAAAGAACATTGGCTAGGTTGAATGATGTCGGCCTCTAACATTTCTTGGATCATACACTCAATCTCACTCTTCTATGCATATAATTACTTGCAAGGCCTAATGGTATGTGGTACACTTCCTGGTTTCAAATGAATAGCATCATCATGATCTCAAGCAGGTGGAAGACCCTTAGGCATTTCAACAAATACCTTGGAATGATTATTGATAACTATTTGGAGATCTAATGGAGCAGAGGATATATATGTTTGAACATCAAGTGAGCATAATTGTGCAATTATACCATGGTGTCCCCCTTTTTGAGTAAATTGTCATGTTATTAGAGCTTGTCGCTTTAGAGTTTTTTCCTTGGATACCTCTAAGCTCAATTTCCTTTCCATCTAAGGACAATCTCATGAAAAGATCTTGAAAATTAAGGGGCATTGTTCCCAATGATTGTAATCATTGGACCCCTAATACAACATCAACAACACATATTTGGATGGAAATCATGGGGCTATCCAAAAAATACTCCCCCATGTTGAGCTTAATGCTATGGAATTTCCCTAAACAATTTATGGTACCTCCATCTGCAATCATTACTTGAAACTCTGGTGCGGGATATACAAAAAAAATGAGATATTTTGTTAATTTGTAATTGATGAAATTATGGGTACTACTAGAATCAAACAATATTGTTACCTTTTTCTTTTTTATGTATCCTTGTATATTGAGGATTTGTGGAGTATTGATGTCGGCCAATGCATGATAAGATATCATTGGAGTAGTCTCTCCTAGAACTAGATCTTCTGGTCGTTCCAATTCCCTGATTTTCTTCCTCTTCACAGTCCATGTAGAATAATTTCTTCTCATCGCATTTATTCCCCTTTATTGTACTTCCTGTCACAACTAAGACATGTTCATTTTGCTCTTCTTTCATCCATTTGTTGAGGTGTCAATCTTTTCGGTTGGGGTATGCTTGTCTTATGAACCCCAAAATGATATTGGCTTCCTATGTATGCTCCAATGGTAAACTTGTGTGTAACCTTATTAATCTTGGCTTGAATATGATGAGCAAATTGCATAGCTTCCATAATATTTGTAGGATGTCTTAAGAAAAGATCATGTTTAATGTCTTCTTTTAATCCACCCATGTAAGCTTCCAACAAATGTTCATCACTTATGTCATCCACCCTTATGGCCAATTGTAACGTACCCAGTCTCCCACTGAGTCCCGTTACCATCTTAAACAAGTTTTGATACCACTTTGGAACATCCCCAACATACTATTGAGTCGTGTTACTCTAAAATTTCACTGCACAGTTTCTACTTTAAACAGAATCCATGCAGTTTCACTTGAAGTAACGCGATCAACCCAAGCTTGAGTTGCGCTACACAACTTGTAACAATGGAAGCAATAATCTCCTTTTCAAAACAACCTTAAGCAACAGAATTAAATAAAACAACTGTGTGAACCATCATATTGATCACACACCCTAACTGTGCACACATCCATCTAGGCGACATGCGCCACTCCTGATTTCACTGGGCACGGGATTCAATTCCTTAACTGCACACACATGAGTTTCAGCCTCTAAAGCACATAGGTTACGATCCTGCACACCTGGCCACTCAATCCTCTTCTTGATTACTCGTAACCAAAATCACAAGGTTAATTTAACATGCAAGACTAACCACATTGATCGTATCCATGCACAACTACGAATTCATGCTATAAGCACCATACTTACATGAGCATGTAGCAATTAACAAAATAACAACAAATACCTATATGTAACACATACAAGAATTTAACCCATATCAAACATAGAAAAAAATGCATGCAGTAACCAATACAAGTACATAAGGAACACTTATCTTAAATTAAAGTCACCAACTGTGGCCTTGACTTAGACGTTCTTCCCAACCATAGACATTGTTGCTCATTAAGCTTTCAGAAACAGGTCACCCCCGAGATGGGGCTCAAATCCACTAGGGCAAAAGGGTCCTAGAGACAAATTATGGTCTAAACCTCAACATAATTACCCAATCCTAAGTGCCCACTACTGCATCTAGCCCACGATCCTTCATTCACCACGCACCTGTCACAACCAAGGAAGTGTGCTCCTTCTCTGCTTAGCAGTCCTTCGGTGTACACACTTCCCTTCCCAAGGTTACTAGCAATAGGCCGGATAGGAAGTCTTTGAGCCCTGCAACTAATTCTCAGCACACCAGGGAACAACTCTCAGCAAAAATATCACCTGGAGAGTATGCCCACAGTTCTGAAAACCACTCCACAATAGCTAGTCTCTCACCCAGAGAGACTGCTCTTGGTCTTCCAACCCAACTCTTTGAAAACAAAACTGTGGATACAACCCCACAAATCCTTACAAGATTCTCTATGCAGATAAGATAATAATCGGATTTTCCATACAGTCTGACCCCCTTCTGCACGCGAGAGCTTGCAACATGAATAATAATGCAATCAATAATGCCCAAAATACATTGAGGTTGTTGTTCCTGAGATTAAGCTTAAGGCTCAAAGAATAATGTCAGGCATCAGGAAATTAAGGAATGCTTTTAGAATGCTTTTTCTTCTGTAAGTTGTGTAAAAATTAAGTCCTCAAATGAAATTAATAACCGAACAAAATAGAGGTCGTATTTTTTCATCTGAGTCAATTTATCAAAAAGGATGATGAAGGAGAAAATTACAAAAATATTAAACAAATTAAGGCATCAATGATAGAAGAATATTATTTTGTTTATAGTAGAAGAAAGAGTGGAACGCACCCCTAAAAGGATATATAATGTAGTGATCCAAGTAGCTTGCAGGTCTTGTATTTGTTGATAGCAAATATAGAGGAAAAATTGTTTACTGTCAGATAACTAAATGAAATGTAATCACAGTAGATGTTGTACTAAGTTGCAATCATCCATTTATCAAGGAGTAACATAAAGAGAACTAGAGATATGGAATACAAAGAGAGCACATAACTCAAACAACACAAAATTTGGAATCCATGTCTACACTTGTATTGATACTCACAAAGGATGAGTTTTCTCTATTACAATACGACAAGAAGCAGCCCATGATTAACCTTAGAAAGTTATATTTATACAAAAGGTTCTCAACCTTAAACCGCTGGAATTTCCCTTATTTCTAAAATAGTAAAAATTACAAAATGTAAAATGCGAAACGCTTCACTTGCATCTTTTATGTCAGTCTCCTCATTATGATGGTAGAGGCGTTTTTCTCTCTAGTTCTCCAAATCTGAAACGGATAACGTACACAAGTTATCTCATTTGTTTCCAACGGTGCTACCTTTTCCTTGCTCAATACATTTGATGCATCTGCTCACAAATTGTGCCACCAGATTGGAGTGCTCTGTTAAATTATTAGCCTCAAAAATATATAATTTATTTTCCAATTGAGGCAATCTTTCTTCCATTCGTCTATCTTCTGAAACTATAGACTGTAATTGCAGACTAGGCTTCACTGGCCATCTATTTATCTAAATAATATCAACTTGTTTTATCTGTGATATTTCAGCCTGAACCTCTTCCATATTTGTCTTAATGTCAAGTTGATGTTTTGTTATGTCAATTTGTCCCAGTACTCCAGAGATATATTCTCTATCAAGGCCTAATGATTCTTTGTTGAGTGAGTGGAAATCCTCTTCACAAAAATCCTTCACTTCCTTAGCCATTTTCTTGCTTTCAACTATGCTAGATTCCTAGGTCTTAGTATTATATAACCTCTGGTCTATTCCGAAACGAACAACCTTGAAGCCATAGCTACTCCTTCCTTTGTTGACGACACAACTTCTTCTTGGAAGGTAGTCCGGGCAGCAATATCTTCTCTCTCTCTTAAACAAATGTTATTTAATGCTTGATTTATCACCTGAAAATGATCTTGGATAGTTTCAACCTTAGTGAGAAGGATTTGTTGTGCTACTTCCAGTTCCTTTAGCACTTCAAATGCCTGAGCTTGGAACACTATTATATCTACAATGATGTTTTTGGTAGAGCTTACTTTGGCTTGTAGTTGTCTTACCAACTCATCCTGTTGGGTGGCCCGTCCCTGGCTCGCCTGTATATTCCTATGCATCTCCTCGAGGATGAATTTGAGATGTTAGATTTCTTGTTTGTCACTGGCTCTAATCTGCTTGAAGCCCTTGTTGACCTCGCTAGGGACATTCTTTTTTACAGTCTTCATTTGATTCTGCAATTGGCTTATTTGTAGATCTTTCTTCTTTAGTCGTTCTTTTAAATTTCTGACTGAAAACTGGTTAGTTGTTGCAAAAGCCCCTAGTGAACCTGCTACTTCTTCAGCAAATTCTACCTCCTCCAAGGCTTCTCCATCAATTATCACCCTGTGTCTTTTGATAGATGAACCTTCCTTTAGGTGTATTTCTCTCTTCACCGCAGCCTTCCTTTTCTTGCTGAAAAAGAAATTGGAAGGAGGCAAATCTTCAACCGAAATGGGTGTGAGGTCCTCTATGAATACTACCTCTACATTTGGATTCCCTATGGTGAATTGTAACAGTGTGATGAACTGGATGGGGCTGCAGATTTCGGTGGATGATTGTTTCTCAACCGCATTTGTAGTGGATTTATTTGGTGTAAACAATGGTCCTTCTTCTCCCTCCTTTGCCAGTGTCTCTACTTGATCTTTGACTTGGTCACCTGATACATTTCTCAGTGGGATATCTTCTTTCTGAGTTGACACCTCAGTCTTCTCCAAACTTTCCCGATTTTCTTGTCCATTGAAGGAAACTGTTTCTGAGCTTCGGGTCTCCGTTTGTTGTGCAGCTGGAGACATCGAGGTTACTCCTTGTAAAACTTTAGGGAGGCTACTTCTTCGGTGCCTCTGGAAGTCATAAAACTCAATCATTTTATCAGGTGACAGAGCTCGAACCCGACTCAAGACCTCTGGATAGGATCTCGCTCCTCGGAAAAATGTGTCTTGAGGAGATTCTTCGTGTTCATACCTTTTCAAATTGTAGTTGGCCATGTGATTACCCACGACCTTCTGTGGGTTGTGCTTCTTGAATTCAATGTTCACCAGCTTTATTTCTTCCAAGGCTGCAGCCTCTACTTTAGAGTGACTGAAATCCAGTAGGGAAAATGTACCAAATTTCAGGGGAAAAGAGGGCCATACCTTTTTCTGTAGTGCTTTGAGCTCCTTACTAATCCCACTGAGCATAGTTTGTCATGCAACCTCTCAGCACACTAGTCAATCTAGTAAAAATTGTGGCAGAGCATATGGAGGAACTGAACAACCAAAAACCCTAATATCGGAGAAGTGTTCCTCGATGTACTAGTCTGCTATTTTGCCCAGGTTAGTCACAATTTTTTCAGAGATTCTGGGAGGTGGGTAGCCATACATGGCAGTGTGCATCGACACCACTACCCAGTTGGAGATCTCATAAAAGAAGTCTTTTGTCTTTTCTTCCCAAAGCTTTGAATGATAAATATGTATGGGTTCGACACTATTTGGAGTCTAGCTCCAGTCCATCAATGGAAAAGGAGTCATGAAACAGACGACATCCATAATATAAGAAGACATGAAAAATTGGGTCAGTTGCCCCTTGGCTCTTAATGACTGATATCTTACAATCTCTTGAACCAAACTGTCCGACAATATCTCTTCCCGTGAAAAGAGTACCCTTATGCTACTGTGTGTATAATAGGTACCCACGGTAAAAAGAAATGAGTTGTGTTTTCCTTCCTGTAGAGCCTACACATTATCATTGCTATGTACATTATGTGGGGTTCTAGTGCGCCAACTGGGTATATACCATGGGAGTCTGCTCTGAACTTCTCGGGGCGAGAATATTAGTCTTTAATTAAATCAGGAAGGTTTTTTCTGTATTGGTCGCATTCCTTCTTGTTGAAGTCTACTAGGAAATTTGCACTGTAAACGAAATTGGATACCGGAGACAGTTTGTACATCACCTGTAGATGTTCTGGCCTGAAAGACCCAACTGCAACCTTCTGCAAATTGAAAATAGTCCTGGTTGGGATATCTATGTGGTCCAGCACCCAACCGATCATATCATTGTAGGGCAAGAGCTTAGGCCTTGTCGCTATCTTTTGTAGCTCTGACTGAGCAACAATTTTGTATTTGGTAGATAGGTCCTCCTTCTCATTGTCGCTTGAATACTTGCGTCTAGGATTTGACAGTGTTTATGCTTTTGGGCGTGGTGTCGGAGAGAACATCTACGTTCTGGCTCGAACTTTCACCAATTGTTTTAGGTGCCTTCCATTGAGCCATGGTATCAAGCCTTCGAACTCTGTTATCTACCACGAGAAATGCGTAAAATTCTTCAGCTGGAAAATCTTACTGCTCAGTAAAACGCATAATGAAATTCAAATTCACATCTCTTTTCTTTTAACTGCATCGATCAACCAATACCTTCACTAACGAAGTATTTACTTTATTTAATGAATCAAATTCAAGCGGTGGCTCAAAATCTTATTTGGAATGATTATCGTAAAGGCATTATTAATGGCATTTATTTTTTAATGGTTCATGCTCGGGAAAATCACATATAAAATTTGAATCTATCTAAATCATCATTAAGAGATGTATTAATTAAGAGATAATCTTTGTTAAAGCATCAGTTAATCATATTTATCATTAAGTAAATTTCGACATTTCGGCTCCTGAGAGATTTTATAATAGCCTGAGCTATAACTTATGAATCTTGAAATTGCGATTGATTAATTAATATTAATCACTTTTAACCTTTTAAATAATCGCGATTAACTTCAAGGGTTTCGCGATTTCGGGTATCGGGACTTTGGTTGTCGTTAGAGGCAGGATCCTCGAAATGCGAAATTGCGATAAGGTTTAAATATCGTTAATCATTTTTAATCATTTAATTAACCAGGTTTCACTTAAGATAGTTTCACGACTTTGTATATCGGGACTTTGGAGTTCTTACATGTTGGACTATTAGTATCGCGAAACCCCGAAACTCGACATTTCGAAGGTAGCCTTTAGTTATTTGACCTTTTAACGATTGGGTGGCTTCATAACTTTTAAGGATTTCAGATCGTTGGATTCAACAGAAGACTTCATCAACGGTGATATTCAAGTGTGTGTTTGTCCTTATTTAAACAAGAATGAAACTTATCTAAGTCTAAAGTTTAAAAAAATATATATGTTCCAACATAGGCTCCACCTAGGGATCGCATCTCCCTGCGAATCATGAAGAACAGTAGACTAAGTTCCTTTATTGGGTAAATGGAGTCATTATTGCATTTTGTGGAACTTTTTCAGAAGAGGATCGCACTGATAAAAGTGTTTCAACCGTAACTTAGAAAACCTTCAAAACACATCAAATCATGACTTTTAGTTAGGCTATTTGAAATTTTTCTTTCCTAAAACTATATTCAGATTTGCTCAAGATAATCAAAACAACCTTAACCTATCTACCAGACTCTGTTCTATCTTATTCGTGTCAAGGAAAAGTGATTTTAATGATTTAATTAGGGAGTCCTTGGTTGGCTTAGAATGTAAATCTTGTCGAGAGGAAGACTAACTACCAGGGTACATTATAATACACGTATAATAGCCTTGTAGATATCATATACATTGCTTCACTACCAGGGAGCTTGTTCAGTACCCCGGTGAAGTTATCTAATTCCCAAATTGAATTTCCTTTCACCACTTCATTTTGTAATCTTGCATTTAAATGCTTGAGATGAGGGAAATCATTTAATGAATTTCCTTTCATCATCTCTTTTTTGAACTAGATGGGAGCAATCATTTAGATGAATTTCCTTTCACCATATGTCTTATATATATATATATATATATATATATATATATATATATATATATATTAAGCATGAAGTGGGGGAAATCAACTTGTATGTCATATACCAGGGATGATATTTGCTTATAATTTAGCAACAGAGGTCTGTTAACTCACTTTGATTACTCTGGGTTAATTTCCTTCCGACCTTCAAGACATCTTCACCTACAAGGAATTTTTTCATGGGGGATTTTTACTTTTCAGAGGATTGCCTTGATTGCGATCAATCAGTTTGAATCTGTTAGAAAGGATAAATTAGTCGGGATTAACCTAGACATACTTTCTTCCAATTAAATTGACAGGTGCATATAAATATTCGCCTAACATTACTTTGAGACATGTTTCTGATTTTTCAGAGTTAAGGTGAAATATTTTCTCTGTGGAGACCAAGGGAGAAGATGAGAACCAAAGGGAACAAAAGCTTTAAGATGGGAAGATTGGAATAGTAAGAATATTCTAAAATTCTATAGCGAACAAGATTAATCTCACATAAGTTTTTCAATGATCCTCGTATTTCCTTAAACTCTTTTATTTGTAATTCATTTTTATTTAATTTTCAATTAATAAAAAAATTTATTTTATTTATTAAACATCAGAGAAAACTTTTAAGACTAGTCAATAATTCTCATATTCCTCTTATCGTTGATTAGGTGACAATATTTTCATGAATGAGACTTCTTTCAAATTTAACTAAATTCCCCTGAAAAGTTCAACTTGGTTCAGTAGGTTTTAGAAGCTCATACCTTAAAATTTATTCATATTTTCACCTAAGCCACTATTTATTTATCACCTATTTTGGGAGCATATCGCTATTCTAAAATGTTTTTTTGATATTTCGACTATCAGTTAGTATCCTGCGATAAAAGTAAACATGAGAGTTGTCAGATACTTCTCAAAMGAAATAGTAACTATTACCTGTTTTTTTTATTTTCCTGTTTTCCTTTTTGAAAACAACAAACGTGTTTGTATTTATAGTGAAAGTAGCAACTTACCAAAGAAATGAAAAACCGTGAATCAAAGTAAAGAAATCAAACYGGTATATACAGTGAAAACCATTTATTGCATAAAATGCTTCAGGTAACGCCCGTTGATAGGGGCGTTAAGGATTTTTCCATMCAGATTTTTCAATAAAAATGAATTCTTCCCTTCGAAAGTTGTGATCTTGAAGGGTCCACACCAGATATGGTCGAATTTGTCATGTTTTCTTGAGTCTTCCTTCCTAGAATCCCACTTTAAAACCAGGTCACCGGGAAGGAATTCCCTATCTTTAGCTTTTTGGTCAAACAGGGCTTTCATGTTATCTTGATATTTTTGGAGCTTCTCATCTACTTCAGCCCTATTTTGATGGACTTCAATCAATTGATTTGTTCTCCTGGTGACGTGATTTGGCTCTTCCTTGGCATCTTGCCAAAGTTTAATTACGGGCAGAGCAAGATTGATGGGGAGAACAACATTGGTACCGTATACCATTTGAAAAGGGGACATTCGGATTGATCTCTTAGTGCCTATCTGATTATCCCACAAAGCATATTTCAAATGTACATGCCAGGATTTCTTATTTTCAGTCAGCACTTTTTTAATTATGGTGATTAGACTCTTGTTTGAAGATTTGGCTAACCCATTGCCCCGAGGATAATAGGTTGTGGAATGCCCTAGTACAAATTAAACAATGTTGTACTTCTGAAAAAAACTTACCAAAGCCATGGACTTGAAAGCTTGGGCATTATCAGTAACTATCTTCCAAGGACAGCCAAACCTCGACAAAATGTTTCCTTCCAAGACATTGATCACCACTGTATCTGTTGCATTTCACGTTGGAATATCCTCTACCCATTTGGTGAAATAGTCAGTAGCGGTCAAAATCCACTTATGTTGTGCACTTGAATGTGGATGTATTTCATCGATGAAATCTAGACCCCATTGCTAAAACGAAGCTTCTATTTTAACTGGGACCAAAGGTAGTGCGGGAATATTTTGCTTGCCTGAAAATAGTTGACAGGGGTTACAGGCTCTGACTTTAGCGTTCACATTAGTAAATAGTTTTGGCCAATAATTTCCAGCTCTCAAGATTTTATATGTCGTTGCTCTCCATGCATGATGCCCTCTGCACACTCCTTCGTGGAATTCGTTTATTACTCTCTCCATTTCGGATTCTACTAGACAGCTTAGTAAGAAACCCAGAGTATCCTTCCAATATAGTTGACCGTCCATGATACAATATTTCACTGCGTTCAACTTCAACGTTCTATCTTTGGAAGGAGTCATACCGCTCAGGGATTGCAGAGTGAGAAGGTAGGAAACTATGTCTTTATACCAAGCCGAAGAAGATAATTTCTCCTGGATTTGAGTCGTAGGTATCTGGTCATTGAGCTCTTTGATATCTAGAAGCTCTTCGTAGGATTGTAAATGATTTATCCCAAGTTCCCAGAAATTTGATTCGGCTAGTAATTTAGCCAAACCCTGACCTTTGACCAGTTTGATCGGTTTTACCTCTAGGTCAAATTCTTGAATCTTGGCTAACCATCTGCCTCTTTTTCCGTCACTATCTGGTTGAACTAATATGTCCTTGACATCGTTGGTTAGTACATAGGCGATTACCTTAGAATGGAGCACATAAGTTCTGAAAGATTTGAGAGCTTTCACCATTGCATATGCTTGCTTTTCTAATATATCATATCTTAGTTCATCATCTCTGAGACTTTTACTAAATAATTCTATTAGTTGCTCAAAACCTTCATCATTATTTTGTAAGAGCATGGCCGCGATAGTGTGTTCAAAGGCAGATGAGAAAATCAAGAATTCCTTCGTATAATTTGGGTTGGACAACACTGGTGCTTCACCTATAAATTTCTTGATACGTTCGAATGAAGCTTTGGCTTCGGTCGTCCATTTAACTTCGTTGTCTTTCTTGAGCATATATATAATCAATTTTACAATTTCAGTGAAGTTTAGGATAAATCTTCTTAAAAAAATATTTCTTCCTAAAAATGATTGAATCCCTTTTCTATTCCTAGGAATATTTATTGTATCTATAGCTTCAACCCTTTTCGGGTAAATTTTAATTCCATCTTTAGATACTATGTGGCCCAAGAGTTTACCTTCCTGCATAACAAAATGAGATTTCTTGGGATTCAGAGACAAACCGAATTTTCGACATTTCTCAAACGGTTGTTTGAGGTGCACCAAGTGCTCTGCATCAGATTTAGAAAATACTATTAGATCATCCAGATAGATCACTACGAACTTATCTCTTTTGCCGACAAAGGTGATGCCCATAGCTCGTTGGAATGTGGCTCCTGCGTTCATCAGTCTGAATGGAATTTTGTCATACATGAAGGTACCCCATGGGGTGGTGAACGCGGTTTTTTCCTTATCATCCTTGTGGACTGCGATTTGATTATAGCTGAGAAGTTGTCAATCATGGACATTATATTTTCCCTGACCACTTTTTCCAACACGTGATCCATTTTAGGTAATGGATAATTATCTTTGAGGGATGATTTGTTTAAATTTCTGAAATCTACACACAGTCTGATTTCACCATTTTTCTTTCTTACCGGGACCATATTGGCTACCCACTCGGAGTATCTGAGTGGAACAATGATTTTAGCATCCAGGAGCTTATTTACCTCATTTTCTATCACAAACAGTAGTATGGGATTTATCTGTTTGAGCTTCTAACTGAACGGTTTAACACCCTGCTTTAGGGGAATTTTGTGTTCAATTACGGTGGTATCATAAGTTCTTAATTCATCATAGGACCAAGTGAAAACATCCTTGTACTGCTTGATTAACTCGACATATTTTCTTTTTATTTCAGGGGGAAGGTATTTACATATTTTTACTAGCTTAGTAGTTTCCTTAGTGCCTATGTTACAATCTTCAACCTCTTCAGGCTGAGGCTGCAAAGTAGACTTCAAGGGAATATCATCATGATCAAATAATCTCTCCAAAGGAATTAGACCTTTAGGGATCTCATTATTTTTCAGTACCAACATGCGATGATTTGCAATCTTATCTCAGAACTCCCGAGGATCCTCACCTTCCTGCATTATCCAAGCAGGGTCATTTTGATTTTCTTGATCAATATGCGTTTCGAAAAATTTGTCCACCATTTCTAGGAATTGTCTGATTTGCTCATCATCTTCGAAGAACTGCTAGTGTTGTATATTGTTTGGTATTGAGGGTTTGTGCCTCATTTCTATGTGATACTTCAGCTTGAAAATAGTAGGAGGTACAAATGTCGCGACTACTTTGGCCAATGAATCTGCCTGTTGATTTTCTATTATAGGGATGTGATGAATATTAAACAATGAGAAACAAAATTCAATCAGATCCCAGGCACAATTTCTGTAAGAACTCAACCTCGGGTGTTTGTCCTAATACTGTTGCTTTATCTGTTTTATAATTAATTCTGCATCGCCATAAACTACTAGGTTTTCATTCTTCAACTTTCTGGCAGGCTCTAATCCTAAAACCAGGGCTTCGTATTCGCATACATTATTGGTGTAATCGATGTCCCATTGTAATCTATAAGAGAAAGGGATAATAAACTCGTCTTTGGGTGTGACAAACATCACTCCAACTCCTGCTCCTTCACAAGACGAAGCACCATCGAAATACATTTTCCAAACTCCAGTACTATTTACATTTTTATTTGTTTTTTTCTATTTTTTCTTTTTCTGTACAATTTTATTCTATACATTCATCTAAATCATCATCAATCAATAATATACAGTTTCCTAAATACCGATCTGCAACATAAACATGATAATTATTCGAATTCAACGAATCACTTACTATATATGCCAACCTTGTTTCTCTGTACAAGTGGGTGAACTGTCCACCGAAGATCAGGATTATAATGTATGTCATGTCGAGTTGAATGGATCCTCCAAGTTTGGTGCCCCAAGACCTAGACAACAACATGTCATACTTTGGAGGGATATCAGCAACAACCACATCCATCAGAACACTTTTTACAGGAATATGTGCAATATTAACCACTAAATGTTTAATCATACCCATACATTTAACTTTTCTCGAATCAAAAGAATACAAATCTTTGTATGGTCTAGTAATTTCGAGACCAGGTCTATCCATAATAGCTTTGGGCATCACATTGTGGGAGGCTCCAGAATCCAACATGTAGTTATGGAGCAGATGATCATGCACAGTCAGCGTAATGTAGAAAGGAGCGACAGAATCTCTGGCATTTTCAAAATGCGGACCAAACATTATAGTTGGTTTATCATCTTCTAAATTTATAACATCTGCATGACTTTCGACCTCAGAAAAATTTGTCATTTTGGCAATCTATTTTCTATGTGTAGGGTTTTTATCCAATTCAACCAGAGGCACAGGGATCTTGATTTTATTAATCTCGTTTTCTAAACTGAAACTTCCTGTTGCCTTTTCGACTTCTCTGGTCGGGGCTTCTATCTCCCTTTTTTCCGATTTATTAGTTTGTGTTGCTTTCGTTTCAGCTGCTCTTATTTTGGCAGTTTGTGTTTCAACTGCTTTTGTTTTGGCAGTCTGTGTTTCAGCTACTGGTTGAGCTACCTCATTCCTTTATTTCTCGACAAGATTTTATTCAGTTGGGCATTTGCAATATTTCTATCTCTGGGCCTTAAATTATACTTCTGTTGAATCTCGGCCATTATATTGTCAACGATTCCTTGATAAGCAGAATCTTCTGTGATATTTATGCTATCATCATTATTAGACCGATATTCTGCCTTTAAAGACCTTTCATAATCTTGCCTCGTCAAATAAGGTTCTTGATAATCATCACCAAGATTGTTCATATCTTCCTCTAACTCATCAAAGTTTCACATGTCATCTCCTCCTATAAAATTTTCATTTTTAAAAGGGATCTGAATCTTTTGATCTTCATTTTTTATTTATCTTTGTTGTATTTGAGGGTCATGATTCCTTCTGAAATATTTTCTAACGAACTGACGGTTTTAGATTGATCTAGTTCCATTTTTGAGATTTTATTAGATAATTCTTTTATTATTTTTTCCATGTCATCCATTTTGTCTTCCGTAGACCTCCCAGATCTAGAAGGCCCTGCTTGTTCTCTAAATCGTATGGTTTCTTTATTTCCCATTTCAATTTTAGCTTTTAACTTTCTCGATGCCATCATATTTGACTCTATTTCTATAGCATCGTCTTTCATTCTTGTGAGGTTGACAGATCTCCTTTCCCTCAACAGTAAGGCAAAGTCGGGCTCAAAAGCCCCTGCAAAAGTCACCTTTGCTGCAAGTTGTGAAGGTTTAAACTCAATTAGAATTTTGTTATATAATTTATTAAATATCTAAGTGAAGTCGAGAACTATTTCTGAATTTTTCTTTCTTAAAGCTCCCAACTTGGTTAAATAATAAAGGTGATCTTTCCTCTCTCCCCATTGTCTGAGAAAGGCATTTTTTAACTCGTCGTATGTTCTTATAGAACCTGCTGGTAGCCCTCGGAACCAAGTTCTCATCTGTCCTTTGAAAGTTTGAACTAGGAGTCTTGAATAAAAATCCTCGTGCTCAAGGCCAAGGATATCGACAAACTGATCGAAAAAATTTATGTGTTCAGTGGTCGTTAAGTGCCCCACTCCTATGAAATTTGGCAGGGTTTTCACATAGTTTTCGGGTAAATCGTGGAGGGGAACTGGGAGGACTAAAGGAGCATACCTAGCAGCTACTTTAGAAAAAATTATAGGAGGTGAGGGTGGCCCTTGACTGCCTCCTCCTCCTCCTCTGGCACCATGTCCTCCTCCAACTTTGCCACCTCCGGCACCACCTCCACCAGCACCGCCCCCTTCGGCAGCAACCATTGATAATCTAGGAGATGAAACTTGGAGATTATAGAGAGGATTTTCAAAGATGTGTAGTGACCTTCCGGCTACTTTAGGATGAAGAGAAAGGGGTTCTGGGAACTGATCATTAGGAGACAGAAAATTGGAAAAGGGGTGAAAAGAGAGATGAGGACTAGGTTCTTCAGATTTGCAGGATATATAAACGACAGATCCAATAGGAGTCGAATCAGAGTGTAAGATATATTCTTCGAAACTTCGGGAAGCTGGAAACTTTATCTCGGGGATTAATGCAATATCAATCAAAACAAGTATCAAGATGGGTCTTTTACCTTTATTAGAAAAGGAGGAAATTGAATCGGTTTCGGTATTTATCCCGGGTAAAACCAACTCGAGGTTTATATTTTTGGCTTCAACTCTATTAGCTGATGTTTCTCCGAAATGGATTTGGGTGGAATCTTCTTGCGAAGTTAACTGTTTAGGTGGAACCTTAGCATTATACTATGTGGGTTTGGGTTGATAAACCTTACTTATGGAAGCAGTGGTTTTCTTAAGGTATCCCTTTGGTTTTAAAAAAATTTCAAGGTCGGATACAAGCGTGGTCTGCTTATCGTCGGGGTTTTTTTTATGGTATTCCTTCGAATGGATGCTAGCTTATTAGTGGTGGAGTTTCCAAGTGAAAATTAAAATTATCCTTAATATTGTATTATATCTTTGTTCACTATCAAAGAGAGAAACTTACCATGTCGTTCTCCAAGGGAAAAATAACTTCGTTTCTCTGTTCTCGACAACAACGCCAAAAAGATGTTGTTCACGAGATTAAACTTAAGTCTCAAAGAATAATGTCAAGCATCAGGAAATTAACGAATCCTTTTTAGAATGCTTTTTCTTCCATTAGTTGTGTAAAAATTAAGTCCTCAAATGAAATTAATAACCGAACAGAACAGAGGTCGTATTTCGTTATCTGAGTCAATTTATCAAAAATGATGATGAAGGAGAAAATTACAAAACTATTAAACAAATTAAGGCATAAATGATAGAAAAATATTACTTTGTTTATAGTAGAAGAAAGAGTGGAACGCACCCCTGAAAGGATATATAATGTAGTGATCCAAGTAGCTTGTGGGTCTTGTATTTGCTGATAGCAAATATAGAGAAAAAACTGTTTACTATTAGATAACTAAATGAAATGTAATCGCAGTAGATGTTGTACTAAGTTGCAATCATCCATTTATCAAAGAGTAACATAAAGAGAACTAGAGATATGGAATACAAAGAGGACACATAACTCAAACAACACAAAATTTGGAATCCTTGTCTGCACTTGTATTAATACTCACAAAGGATGAGTTTTCTCTGTTACAATATGGCAAGAAGCAACCTGTGATTAACCTTAGAAAGTTATATTTATACAAAAGGTTCTCAACCTTAAACGGTTGGAATTCCCCTTATTTCTAAAATAGTAAAAATTACAAAATGTAAAATGTGAAATGCTTCACTTGCATATTTTCTGTCAGTTTCCTCATTATGCTGGTAGAGGCATTTTTCTCTCTAGTTCTCCAGCTCTGAAACGGATAACGTACACAAGTTATATCATTTGTTTCCAATGGTGCTACCTTTTCCTTGCTCAATACATTTGATGCATCTGCTCACAAATTGGGCCACCAGCCTGGAGGGCTCTGTTAAATTATTAGCCTCAAAATATATAATTTATTTTCCAATTGAGACAATCTTTCTTCCATTCGTCTATCTTCTGAAACTATAGACTGTAATTGTAGACTAGGCTTCACTAGCCATCTATTTATCTGAATAATATCAACCTGTTTTATCTGTGAGATTTCGGCCTGAACCTCTTCCATATTTTTCTTAATGTCAAGTTGATGTTTTGTTATGTCAATCTATCCCAGTACTCTAGAGTTGTCTTCTCTATCAAGGCCTAATGATTCTTTGTTGAGTGAGTGGAAAGCCTCTTCACAAAACTCCTTCACTTCCTTAGCCATTTTCTTGCTTTCAATTATGCTAGATTCCCAGGTCTTTAGTATTATGTCACCTCTGGTCTGTTCCAAAATGGACAACCTGGAAGCCATATCTACTCCTTGTTTTGTTGATGACATAACGACTTCTTGGAAGGTATTCCAGTAAGCAATATCTTCTCTCTCTCTTAAACAAATGTTATTTAATGCTTGATCTATCACCCAAAAATGATCTTGGACAGTTTCAACCTTAGTGAGAAGGCTTTGTTGTGTTGCTTCCAGTTCCTTTCGCACTTCCAATGCCTGAGCTTGGAACACTGTTATATCTACAATCATGTTTTCGATGGAGATTACTTTGGCTTGTAGTTGCTTTACCAACTCATCCTGCTGAGTGGCCCATCCCTGGCTCGCCTATATATTCCTGTGCATCTCCTCGAGGCTAGATTTGAGTTGTTGGATTTCCTGTTTGTCGTTGGCTCTAATCTGCTCGAAGCCCTTATTGACCTCACTCCAGACATTCTTTTTTATAGTCTTCATTTGATTCTACAATTGGCTTATTTGCAGATCTTTCTGCTTCAGTCGTTCTTTTAAATTTCCGAGTGAAAACTGGTTAGTTGTTGGAAAGCCCCCAATGAACCTGCTACTTCTTCAGCAAAGTCTACCTCCTCCAAGGCTTCTCCATCAATTAGAACCTTGTGTCTTTTGACAGTTGAACCTTCCTTTAGGTGCACTTCTCTCTTCATCATAGCCTTCCTTTTCTTGCTGAAAAAGAAATTGGAAGGAGGCAACTCTTCAACCGAAATGGGTGTGGGGTCCTCTATGAATACTACCTCTGCATTTGGATTCCCTTTGGTGAATTGTAATGGTGTAACGAACTGGATGGGGCTTTCGATTTCGGTGGACAATTGTTTCCCGACCGCATTTGTAGTGGATTTATCTGGTGTAAACAATGGTCCTTCTTCTCCCTCTTTTGTTAGTGTCTCTACTTGATATTTGGCTTGGTCACCTGATACATTTGTCGGCGGGATATCTTATTTCTGAGTCGACACCTCAGTCTACTCCAAACTTTCCCAGTTTTCTTGTCTGCTGGAGCTTATGGTTTCTGAGCTTTGGGTCTCCGTTTGCTATGCAGCTAGAGACGTTGGGGTTCCTCCTTGTAATACTTTAGGGAGGCTACTTCTTCTATGCCTCTGGAAGTCGTAAAAATAAATCATTTTATCGAGTGACAGAGCTCGAACCCGACTCAATACCTCTGGATAGGATCTCGCTCCTCGAAAAATCTCGTCTTGAGGAGAATCTTCATGTTCATACCTTTTCAAATTGCACCTAGCCATGTGATTACCCATGAGTTTCTGCGGGTCGTGCTTCTTGAATTACATGTTGACCAACTTTATTTCTTCCAAGGTTGCGGCCTCTACTTTAGAGTGACCGAAATCCAGTAGGGAAAATGTACCAATTTGTAGGGGAAAAGAGGGCCATACCTTTTTTTTGTACTGCTTTGAGCTCCTTACTAATCCCAACGAGCACAATTTGTCGTGCGACCTCTCAGCACACTAGTCAGTCTGGTAAAAATTGCAACAGAGAATATGGAGGAACTGAACGGCCAAAAACCCTAATATAGGAGAAGTGTTCATCGATGTACCAGTCTGCTATTTTGCCGAGGTTAGTCACAATTTTTTCAGAGATTTTGGGAGGTGGGTAGCCATACATGGCGGTGTGCATCGGTGCCACTACCCAGTTGCGGATCTCATAAAAGAAGTCTTTTTCCTTTTCTTCCCAAAGCTTCGAATGATAAATATGTATGGGTTCAACACTATTTGGAGTCCAGCTCCAGTCCATCAACAGAAAATGAGTCATGAAACAGACAACATCCATAATATAAGCAGACACGAAAAATTGGGTCAGTTGCCCCTTGGCTCTTAGTGAGTGATATCTTGCAATCTCTTGAACCAAACTGTCCGACAATATCTTTGCCCAATCAAAAGAGTACCATTCTTCTACTATGTGTATAATAGGTACCCATGGTAAAAATAAATGAGTTTTGTTTTCCTTCCCGTAGAGCCTACACATCATCATTGCTATGTACATTAAGTGGGGTTCTAGTGCGGAAACTGGGTATATACCGTGGGAGTCTGCTCTGAACTTATTGGGGTGAGAATACCAGTCTTTAATTAAATCGAGAAGGTTTTTTCTGTATTGGTCGCATTCCTTCTTGTTGAAGTCTACTAGGAAATTTGCATTGTAAATGAAATTGGATACCGAAGACAGTTTGTACATCACCTGTAGATGTTCTGGCCCGAAAGACCCAACTGCGACCTTTTATGAATTGAAAATAATCCTGGTTGGGATATCTACGTGGCCCAGCACCCAACTGATCATATCAATGTAGGGCAAGAGCTTAGGCCTTGTCGCTATCTTTTGTAGCTCTGACTGAGCAACAATTTTKTATTTGGTAGATAGGTCCTCCTTCTCGTTGTTGCTTGAATCATCTGGGCAATTTACTAATTCATATTGTAAGATGTTGAATACTTGCGTTCAGGATTTGACGGTGTCTATGCTTCTGGGYGAGGTGTCTGATAGAACATATGTGTTATGGCTCAAACATTCACCAGTTGCTTTAGGTGCCTTCCGTGGAGCCATGGTATCAAGCCTTCGAACTCTGTTATCTGCCATAGGAAATGCGTAAAATCCTTCAGCTGGAAAAAATTACTGCTCAGTAAAATGCATAATGAAATTCAAATTCACATCTCTTTCCTTTTAACCACATCGATCAACCAATACCTTCACTGACGGATTATTTACTTTCTTTAATGAATCAGATTCAAGCAGTGGCTCAAAATCTTATTTGGAATGATTGTCATAAAGGTATTATTAATGGGATTTATTTTTTGGTGATTCATGCTCGGGAAAAGCACATACGGAATTTGAATCTATCTGAGTCATCATTAAGCGATGGATTAATTAAGAGATAATCTTTGTTAAAGCATCAGTTAATCATATTTATCATTAAGTAAATTTTGGCATTTCGGCTCTCGGGAGATCTTATAACAGCCTAAGCTATAACTTACGAATCACGAAATCACGATTGATTAATTAATATTAATCACTTTTAACCTTTTAAATAATCACGATTAACTTCAATGGTTTCACGATTTCAGGTATCGAGACTTTGGTTGTCGTTAGAGGCAGGATCCCCGAAACGTGAAATTGCAATAAGGTTTAAATATCATTAATCATTTTAATCGTTTAATTAACCTGGTTTAACTTAAGATAGTTTCATGACTTCGTACATCAGGACTTTGGAGTTCTTACATGTTGGACTCTTAGTATCGTGAAACCCCAAAACTCAACATTTCGAAGGTATCCTTTAGTAATTTGACCTTTTAACGAGTGGGCGACTTCATAACTTTTAAGGATTTCATATCATTGGATTCAATGGAAGACTTCATCAACGGTGATATTCAAGTGCACGTTTGTCCTTATTTAAACAACAATGAAACTTATCTAAGTCTAAAGTTTAGAAAAATATATATGTTCCAACAGAGGCCAACAATATATATTGCATGCCTTCCACTTGACACTTGTCACCTCCAAAAGTATCTTTAAGCCACTTGGTGACCAATTCCCTACCCTTGAGAACTTAAGATAAAATAATATATCTAACATTTACACTTTTCCCAGAAATATTATAAAATATTTCCCAGCACTTACGACTTACCCCCTTTTTCCCTTTTTTCGTGGAGTAGTCCCCCATCTCTTTTCGTCTCAGTCAATCAGTGCGCAGCGATGCAATATTATATTAATAATCAAGATTAAATTTACATGGATATGCACACTGGCCTATCTGCATCCAGGCTCACTGGCGTCATAATCACATAGGTTCTCTGGCCTCAAAGCATAAACAATCATATATATATATATATATATATATATAACTCAGTACTGCGCAATTCCAGGTCATTATCTCGCACTAACCCGAGTGAACGCAACACAGTGCAATGTGCGCACTTGCCCAAGTGCGCGCAACACACAAAATGTGCACACTTTGCCTTTATAACAATTCTTCGCGCACTTACTCTGATGTGCGCAACACCATAACTAGGTGTCAATGACTCACCAACCTATATATACATTACATTTACACTTGGTACCAATCGGCTCACCAGCCTATGTACAATTACAAAGGGTTTTGGATCAGGGACTTTACAATCCCCTCCCCCTTATTTATGCACTGTCCTCAATGCATCATTCACACATGTACATACAAAATTTCAAACATCATAAAAAAGATGAGGATGCTCTACTCACATATCATCCTCATGCTCCCAGGTTGCATCCTTGGGACCGTACCAGGTCCATTGGACCTTTACTAGCTCCATGACTCGGTTCTGGAGCTGCTTGATTTTTCGATCCAATATGCAAACCAATCACACTTGAAATCCACCTTCTAGCTCCACCTGAATCACATTCCAATCAATGACATGATTAGCATCAGGTACATACTTCTTAAACAATGACACATGAAAAACAATATGAATGCATAAGGATGCAGGCATTGCAACCATTTAAGAATTGGGACCAATCCTTTCAAGGATTTCAAATGGCCCACAGTAGCACATTTCTAACTTAGAACACTTTCCCAACTTCAGGGAACTGTGCATGGCCTTCACTTTCAGAAACACGTGATCACCCACTCCAAATTCTTTGTGGGTTCTACCTTTATCTGCATATATTTTCTGTCTATCTTGGGCAACCTTTAAATTCTGCCTAATCTTTATCATCTTCTCCTCCATTTCCTAGATCAAATCTAGCCCAACTACTGTAAGGTCTGTTGGGTTATCCCAACTCACATGCATGTTGCACTTTCTACCTTAAAGTGCCTCAAATGGGATCATCTTTAAATATGCATGATACCCATTTTTGTAAGAAAACTCTACCAAATGAAGGTAGTCCTCCCACTTGGATGGCTTATCCATCACATACATCCTCATCATGTCTTCAATCACCCGATTTACCCTCTCTGTTTGACCATCTGACTCATGATGATATGTTTTTATGATATTTAGACTTGTTCCAAATCCTTTAAATAACCCTTTCCAAAAGTTTGAAGTGAATTTGGAATCTCTGTCAAACACAATCGTCTTAGGTACACCATGCAACTTAGCAACTTCGCGCATGTATATCTCAACAACGTAGGTTTCCTTGTACTCTAACTTCACTGAAATAAAATGGGAAGCTTTAGTAAGCTTGTCCACCACCACCATAATAGAATCATGTTGCTTAGTAGTCCTAGGTAACTTAGTTATGAAGTCCATGGTCACAACTTCCCACTTCCATTCAGAAATGGGCAAATGTTGTATCAGACCAGCTGGATGTCTGTGCTTATTCTTGACCTTCTGACATTCGAGACATTTCACAATAAAATATGCAACTTCCTTTTCCATACATGGCCAAGAGTATTGCTTCTTGACTGCGAAAATGGTCTTCTGGTAACCTGAATGTCCAGCATAAGGAACCTTATGCATCTCTGACAATATCAAGCTCTTCAACTCTTGATCATTCGACCCATAGACTCTATGTCTATACATGGGGATCCCATCCTCTCTTGGCTCATAATCCTCCATTTTTTGTTGCGACATACCTTGTTGTAAAGTCACACTTATATCCATATAACGCTGATTTGATTTGGAAACTTACAAAATTCTATCGCACAAATATCATTGGTACATGCTAATGGCTAAAACATACATCTCATGCACCCTCCTACTGAGCCACCTTGTTCTCTTTTACTCTGAAATGATTTATGTCAAAGTCATACTCGTTGAAGAACTCTAACCACCTTCTTTGTCTGACATTCAAAATTGGTTGTCCAAACAAAGACTTTGGACCACAATGGTCTATTCTTAGCTCAAATATCTTACCCATGAGATAATTCCACCACATCTTCAAAGCATGCACTATGGTTTCCAATTCCAAATCATGTGTGGCATAGAGTCTTTCCTACTCCTTCAAATTCCTTGATTTGTAGCACACCACATGTCCATTCTGACTTAGGACTCCACCGATTCCTTCCTTGCATGCATCTGTGCACGCAATTAAGTTTGCATCTCGATCAACAATCCTAAAAAACAACGCACCTGTCAACAAACTCTTCAAGTGCTGAAAACTCCTTGCGCAATCTAGAGTCCATTCAAATCGCGCGCTTTTCTTTTGCAAGGATGTAATTGGATACACAATCTATGAAAATCCTTCAATAAACCTTATGTAGTACCCTGCCAATCCCATAAAGGATCACACTTCTGTGACATTTCTAGGCGTTGGTCATTCCTCAATGGATTTTATCTTTGTTGGGTCCACAACTGTTCCTTCTTCTGAAATAATATGACCCAAATAATGCATTTGTCGTTGATAAAATGAACACTTTCTCAAATTTGCATAAAGTTGATGCTCCCTCAAAACCTGCAACACCATCCTCAAGTGTTGCTCGTGCTCCTCCTCAGACTTTAAGTAAATAAGAATACCATCCAAAAATATAATGACAAACTTATCTAAATACTCTCTGAAAACTCCATTCATTAAACACATGAAGACAGTCGGTGCATTTGACAACCCAAATGGAACCACTGTGAACTCATAGTGACCATACCTTGTTCTGAAGGCAATCTTACTAATGTCTTCCTCTTTTATTCTTGCTTGGTGATATCCAGATCTGAGATCTATCTTGGAAAATATCCTTGTGCCCCTTAGGTGATCAAACATATCATCTATCCTTGGCAAATGATACTTGTTCTTCACTGTTACCTTGTTAAACTGCATGAAGTTGATACAAAGTCTTAATGTTCCGTCCTTCTTCTTCACGAATAAAACTGGCGCACCCCAAGGTGACACACTTGGGCGTATATACCCCTTCTTCATAAAATATTCAAGTTTCATCTACAAATCCTTCAACTCTGGCGTACACATCCTATGATGAGTCTTGGATACAGGTGTTGCTCCAGATATCAAATTAATATAGAAGTTGATATCTCTTTTCGAAGGAAATCTCGATATCTCTTTAAAGAAATACTCATATTCTTTCAACACTGCACAATCTTCCACACTCAACACTTTATCCTTAGGTGCATCTTCCATGTGCGTTGTGAATACTTGACATCCTTTCTTGTAACTTATCTTCAACTGCAATTTTGAAACTTCCCTGATAGTCACAACTCTTGGAATTCGTTGAACTGGCCTCAAATTTCCTTGCTCATCTAGGCAAGTAATTGCCTTATTGTAACAATCCAGGACAACGTGGTGCTTTTCCAACCAATCCATACCAATGAGGCAATCATATGAACCCAAAGGTATGATATTCATATCAGCCTTTGTGTGTATTCCATTCATCTCCATTGGACATGCCTTAACCACCTCACTAATCTTACTTTTTTCTCCTGTAGCTAACTACACCGACCAAGATTTGACAAAGCTTGCTTCTCGGAAAATGGAATATTTCCACCATCTTAGGATCTAGATAACTATGACTAGCTCCTAAGTCTATTAAAATAGCAATGGGTTGGTCATTAATCTTACCTTTCACCTCGATCATGTGTGACTGAAACTCAGCTTGATTGTTATCCAACGCTGCATAAATCCTCGACACATTTCTACCCATGTCCTCAATTGTCTCATCTTGTTGTATTCTATGCACAGTCCTTGCTTTATCATTGAATCTTTGAGGGAAATCTCAGCGCATACGATTTCCGCCACAACCCTAACACTGCATAGATTGCTGCCATGACTTTTGTCCCATTGTTTCTGACATTTTGGGCTCCTAAAGAGTTGTCTGTCATTATGTAGTATTTCTGAAAAATGGTGGCTTAACTCCCTTCTTCCTCTGTTCCACCTTGTTTTTCATCTTGTCTTCCCAAGCCTTTTGGAAAGTCGATCTTCCCCTCTTCTAGTCATAAAGACACTTAGTGTGCCTTATAGTCTCTTCTAATGTCTTAGAGTCATCATACTATATCTTGTCATTGATAAATGAGGGCAACCCACTCGAATAAATGTGAATCTTCACCTGTTCATCATTGATAAAAGGCACATATTTCAAAAACTCTAAAAAATTTCTTTCATACTCATCTATCATCATACTCCCAAGCTTGATTTCGAAGAACTCCTTCATTTTCTTGTCATAGTAGAACTTGGTTAAGTATTTCTTTTGGAAATACCTCTTGAACTTCCTCCAAGTCACTTTCTTCTCATCAATGTTCTACACTTGCACATATTGATCCCACCACATTGATTATTTTTCTTTTAACTGATAAATAACAATTCTCCATTTTGTCTACGCRGAATAGTTATGCAGCTGGAAGTACTTCCTCATACCCACCAACCRGGTGTCTGCATCCTCATCCTTTTTGTTCTCACCGTCAAAGGTAGGAGGTTTGATTTTATTCATTTCCTCTGTAGCTCATCCACCCCAGTCCTTCTCTTATGCTTTTTGACAAGAGATGGACTCGCACTACTMTGCGCTTTCCTAAGAGAACGCTTACAAATACTTCTCTCTTCTCTTTGTTTTTGATCATGAGACCTGCGACTTCTTGATCTACTCGACTCTGTCTCCTTATCCATCTTCTTTTCTATTATGTCCAAACTTTTCATCAATTTGACACTAAAGTCATCTTGTTGTGCCTTGGCTCTCATAAGCCTTTCATTATCAACCTTATAACTCTTAACATCTTTTTGCAATATTTTTACAGCTTCTCCCAAGTTCACGCGCTCCCCCTTGGGCTCTGTACCATCGGCACCCAAACCGACATACAGATCCCCAAATTCATCATCATGAAAACTATAAGTCCTCTGCACATCATCCATGCTTTTAACCTTATGCATTGACTATGTTCTTCTCTATTTTCTGATAATTCTGCAAAATGTGCAGACAACAAGATTTGTTAGGTGATTTCATGCAACAAGTACATGAAAACTCTGCATCATCTTGTCAGAATCCTTTCTCTTGGATTTCTTGGATGATCTTAACATTCCAAATGCTAGTGCACACCACTGCGCATAACCATTCTTGTGCACATCACAACTCTATACTGCACACCCATGGCTTTTCGCGCAACTAAACTCGGCACTGTGTGACACCTATTCATGCTATCTCTAGCCCATACAAGTCCAGTATTAAACCAATATATCTTATACCACTTTGTAACGTACTCAGTCTCCCATTGAGTCCTGTTACCACCTTAAACATGCTCTAATACCACTTTGTAACATCCCCAACTTACTATTGAGTCATGTTACTCTAAAATTTCACTGCGCGGTTTCTACTTTAAACACAATTCCTGTAGTTTCACTTGAAGTAATGCGCTCAACCCAAGATTGAGACACGCTACACAAGTTGTAACAACAGAAGCAATAAGCTTCTTTTCAAAAAAACCTTAAGCAACCGAACTAAATCAAACAATTGTGTGCACCAATATACCGATCACACAGCCTAATTGTGCACGCATCCATCTAGGTAATGTGTGCCACTCCTGATTTCACTATGTGTGGGATCCAATTCCTTAACCACACACTCATGAGTTTCAACCTATGAAGCACGTAGGTTATGATTCTGGGCACCCGACCACTCAATCCTCTTCTTGATGACTCATAACCAAAATCACAAGGTTAATTTAACATGCAAGACTAACCACATTGGTCGTATCCATGCACAACTACGAATCCAGGCTATAAGCACCATACTTACATGATCATGTAGAAATTAACAAAATGACAACAAATACTTATATGTGACACATATGTAACACATACACGAATTTAATCCATATCAAACATAGAAAAAAATGCATGCAGTAACCAAGACAAGTACATAAGGACCACTTATCTTAAAAGAAATTCACCAACTGTAGCCTTGACTTAGACGTTCCTCCCAGCTGCATAGATGTTGTTTCTCATTAAGTTTTCAACAACATGTCACCCCTGAGCTGGGGCTCAACTCCACCGGGGYGAAATGGTCCTAGAGACAAGTTATGGTATGAAACACAACAAAATTACCCAATCCTAGGTGCCCACTGTTGCATCTAGCCCATCGTCCCTCGTTCCCCACACACCTGTCACACCCAAGGAAGTGTTCMCCTTATTTTCTCACTAGTCCTTTGGATTACCCACTTCCCTTCCCAGGGTTACCAACAACAAGCCGGACAAGAAGTCTATGAGCCCTGCGACTAATGCTCAACGCACCAGGGAACAACTCTCAACAAAACTCTCGCTTGGAGAGTATACCCACAGGTCTGAAAACCACTCCACAACATCCAATCTCTCACCCAGAGAAACTGCTCATGGTATGCTAACCCGACTCTTTGACAATGAAAACCTGGATACAACCCCACAACTCCTTACAAGATTCTTTGTGCAGATAAGGTAATAATCAGATTTTCCATACAGTCTGACCCCCTTTTGCACACGAGAGCTTGCAACATGAATAACAATGCAATCAATAATGCCCAAAATACATTAAGTCCAATAATATATATTGCATTCCTTCCACTTCACTTGTCACCTTCAAAAGTAGCATTAATCCACTTGGTGACCAGTTCCCTACCCTTGAGAACTTAGAATAAAATAATATATATGACATTTACACTTTTCTCAGAAATATTATAAAATATTTCCTAAGACTTACAACTCACCCCCTTTTTACCTTTTTCGGTGGAGTAGGCCCCCCATCTCTTTTCATTTGAGTCAGTCAGTGTGTAGCGATGCAATATTATATTAATAATCATGATTAAATTTACATGGATAGGCGTGCTGGCCTCTCTACATCCAGGCTCACCAGCCTCATAATCACACAGGCTCTTCGGTCTCAAAACATAAACAGTGATATATACACATATATGTAACTCAGTATTGCACACATCCAGGTCATTACCTCACACTAACCCAAGTGCGCGCAACATAGTGCAATGTGTGCACTTGCCTAGGTGCGTGCAACACACAAAATGTGTGCGCCCTGTATTTATAACAATTCTCCACGTGATTACTCTGATGCACGCAACACCATAACTAGGTGTCAATGGCTCACCAAAATATGTATAGTTACAAAGGGTTCTGGATCAGGGACATTACGCCAATACCTAAAATTATGAATTATAATCTTCAATATCACCCAAGGGCTTGATTCTTGTCAATTGACTGTAGTAGTCATGTTCCCAAAATTTCCCATATTGTGCTTCTAAGTATCTTGTAAATAAACCCCAAGTATAATGATAAAAAGGGGACTTCCTTTTAACTACCCATTGATAACATTGATATGGTTTTATCTCAAAGTTCAAAGTTACTATGTGAATCCTTTTCTTATCATCCATAACATTATGCATTTCAAAATATTTCTCTATTTGGTTCACCCAGATGAAGACCTCTATTCCATCAAACGTCTTTAATTCAATCTTGGGAAAGTTGAATTTAGGACCCCCACCGTAATTAACTCCACTATTAGAGTTAAATCCATTTGAAAATTATTTATTATCGGTAGGTTGTTCAACCTGAATACTACCTTTATTTTCATGAGTTCCTTGCATTTTGATATCTCCTTTAGGGGGTCTCTCATCTAGAGCATGAAAGATCATGGAAGACAAGGAATTTTGCAATTCCTTCATGGATTTTTGTATTTCTTCTTTATTTTCATCCATCTTCTTATCCATTTTATTTTCCATTTGTTCCATATTTCTTTCCATCTCTTCCTTATTTTCATCCATCTTTGTTTTCACGTTATTCTTATTTTCATTCATCTTATTCTCCATCTATTCCCTATTTTCAGTGATATTATTCTCCATTTGTTCCCTTTTTTTAGTGATCTTCTTTTCCATCTGGTGATAAATCTCTTGGATTTCATCTTGAGTCATGGTTGATATCTCTAGAGGTTTAGTTGTTGAAGTAAATGGTGTAGACCCCCCTACTATCCCTCAGGGCTGCGCAACCTCCCGGTCAAGGATCTTAATCTCCTCGAGCTGGATTAGCTCCTCGAGACCTTGATGGTCTCAAACTAAATCAAACACATGCCTTGTTATCACCCAAGGTGCAAGTCATATGGTACATGCCTTTCTCTAGTCTGATCGTATTTCGTCGTCCCTCAGGTTTTCACGGTCATGATCTAGTCATTATCGATTTGTTCATCGATTGATGGTTCACAGTGATTGCGGGGCACCAACGTGGTATTGGAGCCGAAATTTTCTTGCAGACAAGAGTCAATGGAGAGAAAAGGTAGTCTAGCAACATTAAGTAGTATCAGAAGCACAAATTTTCCTATAGACAGCAGGTGAGAGAGGAAACAACGTGTGATGCTATGTGAATGATGGTTTCACGTGTGCAACAACAAATGAACAACCAAGTGGGCTGCAAGGAGAAGCTAGAGATGCTCTTAGTTGAAGAGTGATCCATAGACTTGCTAGTAGGGAGGCAGACAAAGATGGCTACTGAAGGCCATAGGTGTGGTCAAGGAGAAGACCACCAACAGAAAAACAGAGGTGAGATAGACAAAGAGCTCAGGGAGATCAGAGAAAAAATGGAGAAGCTGACATTGAATATGCAGCAGGAAGCAAAGGCACGTTGGACATGTGAATGGCCTTTGAAGAGGAAAGCTAAGTGGCCTGTCCAAAAGTTGTTGGCCAGAAGGCAACAACAGATGCTGATAAAGTGGCTGAGGCATACTGAAAACCTCAGTGACACAATGGAGGAGTTGGTTTGCATTTGTGAGCTAGAAGTTGGAAAAATCCCCAGTGATGAGGAAGGGAGATTAGTTAAAGGTCTCATAAACTGCCAGGAGGGAAGAAATAAATTTTCAAATTGCCAGGTGGGCAATGAGATGGGATCAATTGAAGATCCTATAGACTTCTAGGAGGGAAGGGGGGGAATCCTAGATTACCAGGTGGGCAGGGGAGAAATCCTAGATTTCCAGGTGCGCCAGGGAAGTAAAATTAGACCATCTAAAAGTCTCAGGAGCTCAAAGGAGAGTTCATATCAACAAGGAATGTTGACAGGTGACAGGGAGGCAAAAGAAATACCTCATCTGTATGAAGAATCATGTGGGTTTGTAGACCATGTGAATGAAGCTGATGAGAAGTTGAATACTTCCACCATCAAAGAGGAAGATCAGAGGTGTATTCTGATCATTGGAAGAATCAAAATATTCCTGCCAAGCAACCAAACATAGGCTAGCATATGTGTTTTAGATGCAACAGAATAAGGGAAGCCAACATAGACTGCCATAAGGGAGGAAATGGAGCAAATACTAAAGTATGCCCATGTATGAGAAGAAGAGGAGAATTCTAAGGGATGGCTCAAAATTTTCAGCCAGGAAGCAGAACAAGAGGTGACTGCAGCACTTGAGACTGCAGCTGAAGAGGAATCAGACAGTATAATCTTTGCTAATCTGTGTGAAGAACTGGAAGCCCTGAAGAGAAGGGTGATAGTGCAAAGCATGCACATCCAACAGGCTAGGTTGGAAAAGGTGAAGGAGCATACCAGTCCAAGGAACAACTGGAGGAAACTGGAAATATGCCAGCAGAGGAGCTGACATAAGTCAATATGTTAGAAGAGGAAGTTGAACAACAACTCAGTGGTGAGACTGCAGAACTGAAATCTGTAGCAGAGTGGCCAACTAGTGCCACAGGAGATGAAGATAACATGAATGGTCAGATTGATCAGATTGGTAAGGAGGAGAAAGAGCACACATTTCAATGTGCCCAGGAGATGGAGAAAGAAGAGCATTCGGTGGAATTGCTAAAAAATTTCAGCCAGGGAGATGAACATGAGGCAATTGTAGAATTGGGATCTACAACAAAAGGAGATGAGTATTCAAAGGAATGGAAAAACATTTTTGGTCAGGAAGCTGAGCAAGAGATAAATGCATAACTAAAACCTGCAACAAAAGTGAAGAGAGCAACATATAGCATGGATTTTGTTGATTTGTGTGAAGAATTGAAGGCCCTGGAGAGAAGGGTAAAGATGCAAAGTCAACTAATCCAACAAGTCAGGTTGGAAGTTGATGAAAGGGAGATGCAACATAATGGGATGAAGGAAAAGAGCTAGCCATTGGACCAGCTGGAAGAGGTGATAGAGGAGGTTAAAATATTGATGCTGGAAGCCGCATAAGGAGCAGTCAGTAAGGAAGGATGGAATAGAAAGGAACCTGCAAAAGCAGGAGAGCAGAAGAAGCAACAAGGAAAAGGTGTAGATGGACAACTCCAAGAGAAAGTATGGGACCCTGGAAGGTCCCAACAACATAGAAAAGGGAGCCATGAGTAGGAGCTCATGATTTTCCCAGCAGTGGAGTATGATGTAGGAGCATCGTCATCAGAGCACACATGGAAGACAACTCAACTCCTTTTGCACATCTTTTGAGTAAAATTTTCAATTTTGGAAGATGGTGTATCTCAGAGAACTTCTGAGTCAATGATGAATTAGAGAAGTTTTAATGCTGGGGGGTTGAACGAACACGTCAAGCCCAAAGAGATCAAATCATCCTTGAGTTATTTGATTTTGGCGTGGATCTGAAGATGCACCTTAAATTGTTTGTCACAGACGTTTATTGTAATAGGACTAAGTAGATGCAAGCTTTTATTTTGATCAGATAGGTAGTTGGAGGGAACCCTAGAGGACCTCTTGTATATGCAGATGCATTGTATGCCAAAATGAGGCGGCTACAGATTAGTAGGAGATAGTTGTTACTGAATGTAAGTTTGTTTTTATCAGAGTTGTAGCCATTTACATTTGAATGAATATAATAGAGGGATATTGACCCAACGCATGGTGTTGCTAATGGTTACAGTTTCCCTGTTATTTCTATTTTCATGAATGAATGAGTTATGTTATTGAGTATATGAAACTATGAAGTATTTGAATAAGCTTCAATTATTTCTCTTCGTTGAGTTCTTGTAAGGTGTGCATACAGTCCACAAGGAGTGTGTTGACAGAGTCTATTTCGACTCAGAAGCTAAGAAGAGATAGTGTGAAACTTTCATTTGAAAGGAGTGCAAAGGGACTGCTACAAGGTGTGCACAATCGCCCACAAGAAGCTAAGTCTTACATAAGGATCTATTGCAAGGAGTGCACAGATTTGAAGTTTGACTAAGTGTCAAAGCATCCCTCTAAGGAGTCAAAGGGTCCAAGAAACAAAGCTCAGGAGAGAGAGTGGGAATAAATCTTCAAAGGGAGTGAAGCTTTAAAGATTCACCGAGTTATCGGTCAAGATCCGTCTAGGAGGAAGCAGAATCATTCCAGACTGTTGGATCTAGGTAAAGTGCGCAAGCTTTAAGTCTCATTGTGCACACAAGAGTGAGGAATTCGTCAAAGTCCCGAAGAGGTTAGGGATCATCCATCATCCAGAGGGACAGGTGGTGTAAGATCTACAACTCCGAAGCAGAATCACTTCAGAAGTTTTGTATACAAGGAGGTACGTGTCAACAAATCTGAGACTTTGAGAAAGTCACTTCGGAAGATTTCAGTTGTGGAGTGTGACAAACTCTCAAAGTCCCGAAGGCCGAAGTAGATTGCAATCGTCCATTGTGAAGAACACGTGGTGAGAGATCAAGAAGTTTGGAGGCCTAAAACTCCGAAAGGAAGTTGACGAGAGCGAAGAAGATCGGGACCGTCAGATCTAGAAGGACACGTGGCAGAAATACGTCGTCTTTGGGTGAAAACACTCCTGGAGAAAACGAGTGTGCAGAAGTTGAAACTCCCGAAGCTCGAAGAGCCGAAGTGAATTGTGGTCATCAGATCCAGAAGGACACGCGTCGACAGATGGTGTATTTCGGGTGGAAGTACTTCGGCAGGAAGCAAGTGCGGAGAGTTTGAAACCCCTGAAGCTCGAAGAGCCGAAGTTAATCGTAGTCATCGATTTGTGGGAGACATGCGTCGATAGATCGTGAACTTCGGGAGAAAGCGAAGGCAAAGAGTTTGAAACTCCCAAAGCCCGAATAGCTGAAGTGGTTTGTGGTCGTCGATCTGTGGGAGGCACATGTCAACAGATCATGAACTCCAGATGAAAGCGCTCCGGGAGAAAGTGAGCATGGAGAAGTTGAGATTCCTAAAGGCCAAAGTCCTGAAGTGGACCAGAGTCGTTGATTTGGGTGGATGCGTGGCGCCTGATCTAGAACTTCAGGTACGAATACTCTGAGGGAAAGCGGAGGTTAGAACATCCCGAACTCCCGAAGCATGGAGTCCTGAAGTAGATCTCGACCGTTGGTTGCGAAGGAGGACGAGGACCGTTGATCTTGTCCCGGTTGACAGTTCGAAGTCGCGAAGCACCAGGAGGTTAAGCCCTAGGTCACAGCCCGAGGTCACATGCAAAGAAGGGCTAGCAGAAGGAGCTAGCACTCGTTGGTGTTAAGCTTTGGAAAAGTGCTAAGAAAGTAGGGCCCGCGGGTACCCATTGATCTGTGAACAAAGATCGACGGCGAGGAATCATTGTGGAGTGCRGAGGTGAAATTACCGGATGTGCTAGTTCACGACCCACAATTCGCCAACGTCGTTGATCTCRTCAGGATGGGGGATCAATGACCACGATTAGATCGAGTTGGGAGAGTACTTTTCTGATTGCGGAGATTGAGCCCTCCGATAAAGAGCGAGCACTTTGGTGCCCCGCAATCACTGTGAACCATCGATCGATGAACAAATCGATAATRACTGGATCATGACCGTGAAAACCCAAGGGACGACGGAAGACGATTAGACCGGAGCAAGGCGAGTACCATATGACCTGCACCTTGGGTGATAACAGGGCTTGTGTTTGATTTAGTTTGAGACCAACAAGGTCTCGAGGAGSTAATCCAACTCAAGGAGATTAATATCCTTGATCGAGAGGTCGCGCAGCCCTGAGGGAGAGTAGGGGAATCTGCACCAAGATATGCAACCGCCTCATTTTGGCATGCAATGCATCTACATATACAAGAGGTCCTCTAGGGTTCCCTCCAACTACCTATCTGATCGAAATAAAAGCTTACAACTACTTAGTCCTATTACAATAAACATCTGTGACAGAAAATTTAAGGCAGATCTTCAGATCCACGCCAAAATAAAATAACTCAAGGATGATCTGATCTCTTCGGGCTTGACATGATCGTTCAACCCCCCAACATTAAAACTTCTCTCATTCATCATTTACTCAGAAGTTCTCTGAGATACGCCATCTTTCAAAATTTAAAATTTTACTCAAAAGGCGTGCAAAAGGCGTTGAGCTATCTTTCACGTGTGCTCCGATGACGATGCTCCTGCATCAGTAAATTTCGGAGGATCCTTTGGAGCCATATGAGAAAAAATAATAATTCTCCTCTTTATCACAAATTTTGAATCACCAAAAACAAATCTTCCAATAAAATGTTATGTCAATTGCAAGTATGTACCTTTCCAACCCTTAATTTGGAGTCTGTCCTCCTTGTCAACCTTCCTACTAATGTATTTATGAAATTTCGGTCCCTTTGACTCTAAAATTTAAGGCTGTAATACTTTGATATGTCTTCTCTGCAATGCCACATGTATGACTAGAATTTAATGTGCCAAGTGAAAGCTATTGTATATATTGTAGGCAATGGTAATAATGGTTAATCATAGGGTCCTAGCACACGTTTGTAGTGGTGGTGGTCTTCTTGTTTTTTCCTTTCCCCTTCTTCTCACCCTTATTGGAAACTCCATGTTGCTATGTTTGCTTCGAACCATTTGGTTTCCCTTTCTTCTTGTCAGATCCAATGTATTAGACCTATACACATGCCTCATCTATGTTCTCGGGCTTAAATAACATAAGTTGCCTTCATATGTGACTGTGACGACCACCCAAGTACTTGATGACCACATCTAGGTCTTAGGGATTTATTCCCAATTGGATGGCTTGCTTCTAAAACTTGATAGTGTATGCTTGTACACTTTGTCCTTCCCTTTGTTAATAATAGTGTCATTGAATCTTCTAGTCCTCTTCAGAATTGATAGGGTAAAATTGGGACTTGAGGAGGTATTTGAATACATCCCACTTAGTTACTGGTGAGTCTCCCCTAGCCTAAAGGCCTTGTTGTGTATCTCCCACCAAGTCTCTACATGGCCTTTTAGCTTTAGTAAAGAAAAAACTTTTTTATTCTCCTCTTATACATTATGTGCTAAGAAGATTGGTTATTGGAGTTACATTTTTAGCTTTGGTTCTTCCTTCTCTTTCCTTGGCTCCCCATGATTTTCTATTTTCTCATGAGATTTAAGCTTCTTTGAAAAGGGGTCAATGTTCTTCTCAAGAGCGGCCATGCTCCTAGAAATATCAACTACTTGAGCTTCCAACCTCATGAATCTTCGTTCCCCTTCGTTGACGAGTCCTTCTCAATACTCTTCTTCCATTCTATAGATTGTGGTTGTTTCTTAACCTTTCTTATGTCAAACTCGTGATCAACAAGGTACAACTCTCTCATGGATTTAAATTTTATGAGTCAAGTAAGCATATGTTATGCTCCAAATCACCAAACACACAAATAAACCTGCTTCAATACCAATATGATCTATAAATTGCCTTTGATATTCCAATGGTTGGCTCACCAAAATAGATCTAAATTTAAAATGACTACAATTATACTATCTTTTTTTATTTTTAAGACTTTAGCAAAAATAAAAACATGCCATTCGAATTCTGAATTACAACTATATATGAAATAGACCACAATAGCAAGACACACACAATAGAACACAAATATTTACCCTAGAAATCCATATGGGAAAACCAACATTCAATGAAGGATTGTGCCTTCCATCTTCTTATATTATGGAGATTACAATATAGATTACAAAGCTTTCCAAGATTACTGCGAAGCTATGAGATACTATGTTATTCTACAATTCTCCACAATATGCTTCTATCTCTTTGCACATTTACCATATCCTCCACACTCGTACTCACACTATGGGACAACCTATGGCTAGTGAAAAAAGGCACCCTTTTCCCCCATTCTACTAGGTTTTGATAGCTAAAATTAGGCTTAGATTTATGGTTTAGAAACCCTCATGGAACCTCCATGATGCTTCTAGAAGTCTCTAGTGGATTTCTCCACATTACTTACTCCCCATATTCTAATGATGGTGAGCCAACATGATTGCTGCTTGGACATGCGAGGAATATTTGGATCATTACCTTGCTAGGGCCATAACTTTTTCATATGAATTATATTTTAGGTGTGTGATAACTCATTGAAAAAATCTCAATGAGAAGAACAATTTCAACGTTGGATGATGCAAGCCTGTGACAACCCTCATCTAACACCAGACCCAAAAGATGTTGTTGAGGGCCCCAAAAGTGTTTATTTTTATTTATTTTTGCGTAATGCATTTCCCAGGGAAATCGACTACATACTTCTCCTCATTCCAAGGATGATACCTAGGGAAAACCGAATTCTTCAAAGTAGAAGGCTAGGTCAACAATTAACAATTGGCTCACGAAGAGCATAAGCATGTCACAATGTGGGATTTGAACCCAAGTAGGGGAGGATAACAACTTTCCTCTCAACCACTCAAACTACACCCAATTGACACCTGAAAATATGTCGAAAGACGACATGACCCGAATTTGACAAAATAAACACCATCTCTAAGATGTCCCAATTATAATCCCCTCGTATAGAGCATCACTAAACTTATATGGTAGGGCATGTGTAGATTCACTTTTGGATCAACAAACTTGTTGTAGTTTTATTTGAATTATTAGAAAGAATAAAATCAACATATAAATCAATACAAAAATAACCTCTATAACATAGCTCTTTATGCATATTTTTGCACTGAATTCAAAATCAAATTATACAACTTAACTTTGAAAAACAACAACAAATCATTCTCTTTTCTTAACCAACCAATTTATATAGATAAAGTTATTCAGAGATAATTTACTCTCAAATAATTTAAATGTTTAATTCAAGGTTTAGAATACTAAATGTACTTCAACTTATGAACATACTCTAATAATAATTTCATTTTATTTCCATCTCTTTATACCTTTGAAGATAATTTCTAACTCTATTTCTAATAGAAAAAAAAACATAATTATAAAATACCTATCATCCTATTTACTTTTCATTAACATAATTATAAAATACCTATCATCCTAAAGTAACTTTTTATTTACTTTTCATGTTTCCAATAAGATAATGACTTAAACTTTATTAATTAAAAGGAAATAGAGAAGGGAGGAATTTTTATTTCCTTTTCATGTTTCCAATAGAAGGCAACAACTTAAACTTTATTAGAAGGAAATAGAGAAGTGAGGAATGTTGACTCTCTCACACATACACCATGGCATTGCAACTTTACATATGACTTTAACCTTTGGGGATAATTAATAGCTCTATTTCTAATAGGAAAAACAAATATAATCATAAAATACCTATCATCTTAAAGTAACTTTTTCTTTCCTTTTCATGTTTCGAAGAGTCATGTTTCCAATAGAAGGTGAAAGCTTAAACTTTATTAGAAGGAAATTGAGAAGTAAGGAATGCTGACTCTCTCTAAGAGAGACACCATGGCATTGCAACTTTACATATAACTTACAATCTATATGTTGTGTGCCTTTTCTCACCTTATGTTTGTATAATGATACTTTTAGTAGAATAGATCTCATGGTAAGAAGAAACTTCTAAGTCCAGGTCTCCATCGATTAGACTTTCCATGTTCCTTCCCTCTACAAGTTGCTCCAGTCCAAGGGTCCACCCCACCCACGGTAGATGAATGGATGCATGCATGAATGATTGAATGATACAATGAATTGGAGAATTGTATTAATTCTTCAACATAAAAAGGTGTAAATTGACAGAAAGTTAAGTTATGGAAGTCTATGGTGCACATGATTCAATATTATTGTAAGGTGTTATATGTTAAAATGGAAGTTCTGAATATAGCACAGACCAGAAAAAACTTTCCAATTACGATTCCAATATGGCTAGGGTTAACCGGGAGGATTGTATAAATTGACTGAAAGTTATTGAAGTCTATGGTGCACATGGTTCGATATCACTGCAGGGCTCCATTACTTATAATGGAATATTTTAAAGTAGCACAGACCAGAAAGAATTGCGAATTATATTTCAAAGATGGCAAAGGTTATGGCCGTTCTGTATCTTGTATTATTCAACCATCATTATGAACTTCCTCCACACTCAACTTATTATAGCCACTGCATTGCACATGATAGAGGATCGGATAGAACCCAAAAGTGGGAAGGTGCCAATCATTTGGAGCACAAGGTTATGGTAGGAACGAGGCCACAACAAAACCCCTTATCTTATAATAAAATACCATTATAACAGGTAACCAAATCTCCCTTTCCTCCACCATTACTTCACCCCATCCATCCAAATGACGGTGAAAGGGAAATTGGCATCTTTTTTACAAAAAGCTAGATGATGATTAAATGACCCCATGTGGTTTTACAGGTGAGGGGTGGTCACCAGTGAGGTCATCTCAGGGTATTCAACTCAGTTCATAATGAACTGAAAGAGGGGACCAGTTCATGGAATGGAAGGGATAGGAAATGGCCATGATCATGGATCGAAATATATCTTGTACTTTTGATTTCATTATGTGGATTCTATTAAATAGCATTCATAATACCTTGGCCTCCCTAAACAATAGGCTTTTTGAGTAATCCAGGCCTCGATAACTCTGCCCAGTCGCTCTTTTCGGCGTCTTCTTCTAGGCTGATAATCATTTTCCACTAGCTAGCCCAAGAATAGTCATTAGCAGTGTGTTGTTTTTTAATTTTGTTGTCATCATACCATTTCCGTTTATTGGCCTCAGCATGCCATTTGAGACCAAACCCTTCTCAACGCTAAAATTTCAAATATCGTTTTAACGGTTGTGCTCTTTTCCCAGCCGGCCTTTTCTCTCTCATTGTTTCCTCGAATCTTTATAAATTCAGATCCGACCCTATAACATTCTCATCTCTGCATGCACTTCCGGAGAACAGTCTTTGGTGGTGTGTAGTTGTATCATTCTTTGCTTTTTGTGTTTGCAAGTCATTTCTGAAAATGGATACTCATGGAAGCTCTGGAGGTGGTGGGGGGTGGTGGGTTTATGCTATAACTGTCTTTGCAAAAGATGGCCGTGGCTGTTTCTTGCAGTCCTCCGACGATGTTTCTGCATGGCGTCAGTGGACTGTTTATGTTGCACTGATTCTTACTGCTGTTTGTGCAGTTGTCGTCTCCTGGTTTAGTCCTGGAGGCTGTGCATGGGCTGGAAGATGTAAGAAAGGATTATCCATTCCTGGGCCGAGAGGATGGCCTGTAATTGGAAGCCTCATGGATATGAGTGTCGGTCTTGCTCACCGTAAGCTCGACTGTCTGGCTCGTCTTCATGGTGCTAAGAAGCTTATGGCGTTTAGCTTGGGCTCTACTCCTGCTGTTATTACATCGGATCCTGAGGTGGCTAAAGAGTTGCTGAGCTCCCCTCATTTTGCTAACAGACCCCTCAAGCAATCCGCGCAGCAGTTGTTGTTTGGAAGAGCTATTGGTTTTGCCCCTAGTGGAGACTACTGGAGGTTGTTAAGGAGAATTTCCTCTGCTCATCTCTTTGCTCCCCGCAGAATCGCTGCGCATGAAGCTGGGCGTCAAGCTGACGCTTCTGGCATGCTGGTTGATATCCAAAACGAGTGTCGGTCTAGCGGGGTTGTTAGGCTTCGAGGGCACCTGCAAGGAGCCGCTCTGAACAATATCATGGGAAGCGTTTTTGGAAGAAGATTTGATATGAGTTCTGAGAATGAAGAAGTCAAAAGCCTGCGGGAAATGGTCGATGAGGGGTTTCAACTCTTGGGAGCGTTTAACTGGGCTGACCATCTCCCATGGCTGCGATTTCTTGACCCTCTTCGAATTCATGCTCGCTGTGCCAAGCTTGTGCCGCGGGTCAAAAGTTTTGTTAAAAACATTATCGAAGAACACCGACGGAGCCCGCGTAAAGAAAGCAGCGTAGATTCCGATTTTGTTGATGTTTTGCTATCGTTGCAGGGAGAAGATAAGCTTGATGAGGACGACATGATTGCGGTACTCTGGGTGGGTATTGTCATTATTCATATGGTGTTTTTCGTTTTAAATAGCGGTAAGAGATTCGTGTTGACTTGTGTTTGTTGGGTTTTGGTTCGGTGCAGGAGATGATTTTTCGTGGTACCGACACGACGGCTTTGCTGACAGAGTGGGCCATGGCGGAGCTGGTGCTAAATCCTGAAACTCAGAAAAGAGCCCAGGCAGAGTTGGATCAAGTAGTCGGGCGTGAACGAAGCGTGAGGGATGAGGATATTCAAAAGCTGCCGTACGTTCAAGCGGTGGTGAAAGAGACTTTACGAATGCATCCGCCTGGTCCCCTCTTGTCATGGGCCCGTCTGTCTACCGAGGATGTGGAGATAGCGGGTGGACTGTGTGTTCCAGCTGGTACGACCGCCATGGTGAATATGTGGTCGATTACTCACGATCCTCAGATTTGGGAATCGCCGAATGCGTTTCGTCCAGAGAGGTTCATCGAGGCGGAGGGTGGGAAAAACGTGGATGTAAGGGGAAATGATTTGAGGCTTGCGCCTTTCGGTTCTGGTCGTCGAGTTTGCCCCGGGAAGTCTCTGGGTCTTGCCACTGTTAATCTCTGGGTGGCTAAGTTGCTTCATCATTTTCAATGGGTTCCCAGTGCTGAACATCCGGTTGATTTGTCCGAGGTTCTTAAATTGTCCTGTGAAATGGCCTATCCTCTTCACTCTGTTCCCCTTGTCAGGGTGCCCTGCACCAAATCATCRATATAGCCAGCCAGTCACAATCCCCTCCACTCTGTTGTGTACYTATTAGGGTCCCCTTCACCTAGCCAGCCAGCCAGCCACAGCTATCCTTTAATCGTAATAGTACTTAGTTTCCTTTAATTTGCGCCTCAGCGGTTATGTATGTATTTTGATGTACAAGTCGTAGATTTTGTGATCCGGTGTATACGACTCTGCTTTGTTTTACGGCTAGCTACAGGTAGCTAGAGGATCGAAAGATTGWTGTGTCGTTTTTTGTTTCGAATTTGGTGTGAACTGCACATCGAGTTCAAGTTTTGTAAATTGTCTGTGGTTATGGTTATTGTTGTATTCCTGTGATGCGGACGACCTAAACAGTTTTGCAGATGTATTTGCCTTACTATGTAGCGAGCATATATACATATATAAATATATGTGATAAAGTGTTTTGAGTTGTAACAAACATATTTTGTGGGCTTGTTCGAGATGTCTCTGATATTATTTTGCACCTTTCATTTGAATCTTCGTGTTGTTTGTGATATCATCGTTTTTATTTGATGGAGCATATATCATTTGAACCTCGTGTAGTTTAGTCCTACAATTCAGGATGATTCTGAAGAAAATTTCTGTAGTGGCAACAACGAGAGACGACGCGTGTTGTGTTAAAATTTTGGGCATTTTTAGTAACATTTTGTCTACAAAATTCTGTCTCAGGTTGATTCTGGGGAGTGGCAACAATGAGAGACGCGTGTTGTGTTTAAATTTTGGGCATTTTTAGGAACATTTTGTCTACATTTTTTGTCTCGGGATGATTCCGAGGAAAATCTCTGCAGTGGCAACAATGAGAGACGCGTGTTTGTGTTTAAATTTCGGGCTTTTTTTGGAACATTTTGTCTACAAAATTCTTGTCTCAGAAGATTCAATTTGTTTCCCCCCTTTTTCGGGTTTTAAGTCATCTATAAGACAGTAGGTAGCTTAACAAAACATCGATGGGCTTTTCCATGATATGTCTGGAAGCGAAGCTTACGCAACAACGTTGAGCCTTTCCATAAATATTTGAAACAAAGCAACAATGTTGGTATTGAGTTGTGTTGGTAATTGGGTCAGAGATAATAGTTGCTTGTCCTTGCGCCGTACGCGTGCGTTGAAATTCTGCAATGGTTTTCGAATTGTTATTTTTGGTCGGTCTTGTTTTTGCATATACTGCGGGCTTTCCAAGAATGCCGCATTTCGAGCTGTTGCTTTTCTCTGGCATGCAAATCCGGCTTTCATTTAATGCACGTCTGTTTAGTTTTCGTAGAAGTCATTTTATCGAGATATATTTGTCTGGATGTGTTTCGAGTTGGATGCGTAGAACAATCATCGGAGAAAAGCCAGATTGATTTCACGGAAGGCACGTAAGACCGGCTGAAGGTTTTTCGCCATGGACATCCTTATCTCTTTGGATGATGAAAGTACCTCTTGGATGTTTGTATGTAGTAAAGAAAATTATATTTCTAATATTTTTTTTCGGTGGGTTTTGGGACGTTTCGGTTCCTGCTGAGTCACAAGGTCACGAGTTATTGGTATATCTAGCTTGTGGGTTGTTGGATATACTCTTGGAAGGTTGCTGTTCCCATGGTCAAAAAAAAAATTATATTTCTAATATAATTTTGAGTAAATTTTTACTTGGAAAAAAAGGATTTGTTGAATTAGTTATTTTCCTATGTGTTTTACTTAAAATTCAGTGAAAAAAGATAGATAGAATTGCAATGTGTTTTGTTCAAAACTTAAGTAGAAATATTCCAAGGATAGATAGAATTGTAGTTTTCAATGATATGATAAAAACTGCTTTGTCTAACAGTTGTTCTTTGTTTAATTTCAATTTTTTTTTCTTTAAATTATATTTTTGAATACATAAATGAATCGCTTGTTGAGAAATCCATGAACACTGGATTATACATTCAATTTGCAGATCCAACAATTTCTCCTTATATGTTGGACAAAATTAAACAGGAAAAATCCTTGAAAAAGTACTCGTTTTCAAAACTTAGAACTTAGAATGTATATAGTATGCTCTGCTACTAAGTCAATAAAAACTATTGATCATGGTTAAATATTCTACCTTTTGGGTTTTTTGACCGGAATTCGAGGATGTAAATTTAGACAAAATTGTTATTATCTCTTGTTTAAATTACATTTCTGAATATATAAATGGATTCAGTGTTTTTTTGGGACACTTAAATTATATAAATTTAACTATTCATCACTGGATTTCTGACAAAATCAAACGAAAAATATCCTCCAAAAACAACCGAAAAAATAAAATACAAGTTACAGAAAAACAACCAAAAGATAAAACGTTAGAATACTGCAACGACGGTTACTCATTTTCAAAACTTAGAATGTATATAGTACGGCTACTATGGCAATAAAAACTAGTCAAGTCACTGACATATGAGGCAAAGTGCTTTTATCGTTTTATTATTTGGACCGACTTTGATGTAATTTGAGTTGCTGCATTTTCAACCGTTAAACTCAAAATTATTGTTTGCAATTAACTGAAATCAGTTGACTTGGAACCTCCCTACGTTTTGAGGAAATCTTCCAGAATGACTCTTTGAAATACATCGTACTATGAATTTTCCGATCCCTTATGTCGGTTTCCCATGAATGAATCGCTTCACTGCGATATGTGATTGTGATGTAAAGTGTTTTTATTGGTTTTTTATTCAAATTTATGTAGTGTCGCCTTGATATAAAGTGTTTCTTGTTTTTAAAAATTTAATTCGAGCATGGCCTTGATCTAATTCAAGTTGTTGCAATTTCAATCCATTTAAATTGTAAATTTTTAATTTTATTAATAAATTAAAACTTAATTTTAATAGTTATAATTTTAAGTTTTACAACCAAGTCCATTTAAAATTGTAATTTTGTGATATTATTTTTTTTTAGAATTTAATAAATAAATGGATTTAAAATTATAATTTTGTAATTTTAATAATTCAACCTTAAAATAATATGGTAATTTTAATGAAATTTTAAATTTTACAAATAAATTATTTAAAAAGTGATTTTGATGTAAATTTGAACTTTAGTAAAATTATGGATTTTTTTTAAATGTAATATTATTATTTTGTTTTAAATTTGACTTTGATGTAATTCCAGTGTTTGCAATAAAATTGTACATTTATAAGTAGTTTAAATGTTTTACAAAGTGAATGTTTAAATGTTCTATTAAATGAATGTTCTCTTGTGATTGGTGCAGGAAATTGTTAGATACTCAGATTTGAGTGATTATTTCTGTATAATTAATCCAAGTGTTTCAAGGGTTTTCAACATGTTGAGTCTATTTTTACATTCAAAACTGGATTTTAAACAACAAAAGATAATGATTTCGTGCAGATTTGAAACATTTTGCAGAACAGTTAGACAAAGCAGTGTGAAAGTTGAGGATGCATGATGTATTGTAAATATTTTAAAGTGTTTATCTTACAAATTTTAAATTGAATCTAACAATTTCTCCTAGGATTTTGGGTAAATGTCTCCAAACAGTGGTGTTTGAAAAATTAATAAACAAATAAATCATAAGAAAATGAATAATAATAATTTATTTTTCAGGTCACTGCAAACCAAACATCAAATTGGTGTACAAGACCCAAGTATCATACCCTATCGCCTCTGAATTTGAATTTATGAGCTTTTTAGGAGGAAACACATATTCTTAACCATTAAACCTATTGTTTAATTCAAAATATAACTAGCACAGTCACATAATTGTGACTGATGAACGTCAAAAGACATATGAAACACACAGAAAGGCATATGAAACGTTTTTTGGCATGTTGAATCTCACTTGTAACATCTTGTTTGGCTCAATCCCAAACGAATTGGGCAGGTTGCGTCGCTTAAAACTTCTGTTCCTGAATACGAATAACTTGATATCGTCCATTCCAAAGGCTTTGTAAGGTTGCACGGCGCTCAGGCTGTTTAATCTGTCCTCCAATAATTTGATGGGGAGTATACCAAGTGATCTCGGCTAATTGCAAAAACTGTGCCGAAATTTTGATTGATGAACGCCGAAAAGCATATGAAAAGTGTAGACTGTTAAAACGCTTGAGAAAAATTAGTGGTTAATATATTGCTATAGTAATTTCTTAATATGATTAGGTAAATGTTAAAAAGTAAACAGGTTAATAGATACATTCAAAAATACAAGGAGATTATGAAGAATAAATCACATTTATTTATTTGGGAGGACGACTAAGAATATTCCAACATCTTTAATTGTTAGTCATCAAATTAGAATTTTAGATTAGAAGATGATTAATTGTGCCCATTACCAATAAGTATAAATATATATAAAATTTAATTCAATATTATTAAATATATTATTGTATCCAAAAATATATATTGAATTTAATTCAAAATATTATTAGATATATTAATTTATCTAATAAATATAATAAATATGAAGGCATCATGCTTAAAATAAAAAGTAACCAAATCAATCATTTGGGTAGTTTTTAAATAGGGAACTAATTTTAGTAAAAAAATTAACAATTTATTTATTTTAAATTAAATTTTTATTTAAAAATATATAGAATGGTTTCACTCATTATATTTTATTGGTTTTTTTTTTCAAATTAAAATTTTATTTAAAAATATATAGAATGGGTTCACTCATTATTATATTTTATTGGTTTTTTTTTTCAAATTTTAAATGATATTTATTATTATAAAATAAATTGTATTTAAAAAAACAAATTTAATATTTAAAATTTTTTAATTAAATAAAATTATAATTTATAATTTTTTATTAAATTTAAATTAAAAAAAATTATTAACTTAATAAAAAATTTTAACAAAATTTTAATTCGAATAACAAAATATATAGTAGTAGTATAAATGTTTTATCTTTTGGAGGTTTTTTGACAATTTTTTTTGATTTTGTCCGAAATCTGATAATGAATGGTTGGATCTACAGATTTGAATAGTTAAGTTTGTATAATTAGAGTGCCCTAGGGGTTTTTTTATCACGTTGAATTCATTTATGCATTCAGAAATACAATTTAAACAATAAAAAATAGTGATTTTGTTCAAATTTACATCCCGTGATTCTAGCCAAAAAAACCCCAAAAGTAGAATATTTAGCCAACTCCAAATATATATATATATATATATATATATATATATATATATATATATATATATAGAAAATTCTAATTGCAATTTATTATGCTATACAGCATAATAAAGAGCCCATATATACAAGATGACTATTAGTATACAGCCTGCTGTGCAGTAGCAAGGCCAAATATATATATATATAAATCTAGAAGATTTTAATTGCAATTTATTAAGCTATGCAGCATAATAAACTCTTTACACCCAACAACAAAGTAATAACTGTTATGAAAGAGCCCATATATATAGGATGACTATCAATATACAGCCTGCTATGCAGTAGCATTGAATGCTACTACAGATGATGTATACACCGTCGAATATATGCCCACCTATATACCAAAATGATCAGAAGATATATATACAACATACTACAACATTCAATTCTGCGTAGCAAACTGTATATTACTAACCTATATTGAATGCCCTGCATCCAACTGGATCAATACTACAGCAGGCTGTATATTGCTGACGTATTTTGGATGCCCTTGTATCAAACGGGGTCTCGCCACATTTATGGTTCACCTAGGCATATTGTGTGAAAAACTGCTACAGTTGTCTCAGGTTTAATCTCATCTCGAGAAACGAGACAGTGTAGTAGGCTGTATATTGCTGGCCTATCTTGGATGCATCGATCAAAATTCAACACGTCACAACCCGTCAAAGGGGGTCTAGCACGTCCTAGAAGTGTTATTAAAAAATTTCACGTCAAAAAAAATTTTAATTTTAATTTTTGAAAATTATTCTCGAAATGTTAAAAAAAACCTAAAATTTCTTAGGAAGGGTAATATTTAAAATTGCCCATCATTAAAATTTACAGCATCATTAAAATTTGTCGGCATTGTTACAATTAACACTCCACTGGGTCACTGGAGTGGTGACTGGGGTACACTATACAGGTAGATAAAGGTTGATGTGTGCGAAATTTACCGTAACTTGGAGGTTGGCCGACCGGTTGGAACCTGGACCAATGAAACAGGGAGGAGTTAATTGCACTTGTTGAGTTAGGGGATAGAATTAATGTGCTCTCCAATCACGGATTCACGAGTCCCGAGTCCCACCGACCTCGTTTCGATTCTTATTAATAACATTATTTTGATTTTGGGCACGCTTTAATTGTCATGGACGAGGAGAACTGGAGCGGCGTAGCACCAAAGTTACAGTAGTAGTAAAGCTGGTAGAATCAACCAGTTGAATCCAAATTATTATAATTATTATAAGCGGGGTGTTGGCCATGGAGACCGCCGCCTCAATTTCTTCAAACCCTCGCACCGTGGAAGAGGTGTTTAGAGACTACAGAGGCCGCAGAACCACCATCGTCCATGCTCTCACCACTGGTAAGAAGCTCTTCATTTTTATTTTTAAATTTATCCTTTTCTCTCCAAAGCTTCATTAGCTTCAATCGATTTACTTCTCCGCTGATTGATCTTTCGTACATTTTGTCTACCTTCTTTTTCCTTGGCAGAGGTCGACCGTTTTTTCTCGCTTTGCGATCTAGGTCAGTGGACTGAATTCTCTTGTTGTTTTTCGTAGATCTAGGGTTTTCTTCACTATAATTTTTAGATTGGAAGAAGTTTTAGTTTTCTGTGGAACTTTCCATGGTTATGTCCGACTTTTAAAAGATTTTGGCTATTTTTTGAGAAATTTACCTTGAGCTTACCTAAATGTAGCAGCTATTTTTAAACTTAACCGAAGTAGTTGCTTGCGAGCTGCCCTAAATGAAGTAAATTGACCTTTTTTTATATCCTACTGTTCAGAGCTCACCAAAAAATATTTTAATTTTTGAGAGCGACAACCATTGGCTTCGCCTTTAACATAATATTTATTATTGTTGGAATTCGACTTAGGCAAGGCCACAGTCGGTTGACGGTGGCTCCGAAAAATATGATATTTGGCTGCATTTGAATGGTCAAGGGGGATTAGGGTCGATATGATTCAGTAAGGGCCCTTTTGCATTGATCTATTATTAAATTGATATATTTTTGTATTAGAATTTGGCGATTCGAGAATTCATGTTGTTACTGTCTTGAGTTAAGTAAGCTAAAGTTTGACTAAATCCTTCATATTTTAGTGTCTGAGTAAAGTAGACTAAGATGAATCGAGGTCAACAAGTTTTGGTGATTTTTCAAGGCAGGTTGGCCACATATTAAAAAATTTAGAAGACCCTGTTTATTTTGAAGTTATTATGATCTGGCATTGACAGACTGTTGTTCAGAGGCTGTTTTCCAACAAAGTGATTTTGGAACTGTCGATTTTTAGTCAGTAGAGTAAATTTTAATGAAACAGCGGTTTGGAAGAGGTCTTAAATATTATATTGGACAATATTTTGGCAATCTTTAAGGTTTTCATTACGGGGAGTTGTCTTTTGTTTAGAGAAAATAACTGGCAATCCTTTGTGACGAGCAGTTGATCTTCTCTGCTTTCCAAGTTTCCATCTTATATGACCAAACTCTAAAACAATTGGTTTAATATGGTTGAGGGGATTATGGGATTTTACTCTAGATTCAACAATATCTTTGTCTTTCCCAGTGTTTTTTGGAGATAAATTTTGCATTCACCCTAACAAAGGTATTTAAACCGAGCATGTCCTAAGTTTTCTCCATAATAATAAATTACTACAATTTTTTTCCTGATTTTACTTGAAGTGTGGGTGAGTTTGGGTCGAGACTCCCACCGCCTTACAATGGCGACGCCCTTGTTTGTGTTTGAAAATCCGGTTTGAGAAACAAGAAATAAAGTATTCCACGGCTTTTCAAATCAAGCCCACTACAATGTGCCGCCTGGACTATCGCCAAATTCTAGAAGCCAGACTTGATACAATGCATGGAAAAATTATTACCATTTACCGACTAAATTATTTCCCGGCACACAAGTTTCCAACGTCGCGGTCTATCTGAAATCTAAACGGAACAAGACAAGCATCGACGAATTTGAGGCGTCATCGATAAATTTGGTGGGATTCTTAAGCAAGAGAGTTGATGCCCAGAAAAGCGAGTGAAGAGGAATCGACAACGATGGCGAAGTATAGTCCAGAGAATGGCATGCGTGCAGGTTACATTGTCGACGATGGAATGGATTAAATGAAGCTCGATCCGAGGTTGCCTCTGTTGCAGGAGGCCGATCTTAAAGACAAAGTCGTCCTTCTCAGAGTCGATCACAACGTCGTCAAGAAAGGTAAATAGACCAGTTCATTCATTTGTTCCTAACCCTAACTGTGTATAAATTCCCCTTCCTTTTGAGGTTTTAGAATCATATATTAGGGAAGTCAGCTTCACCCAGAATTTATTCTCCCTAAACTCTAACCCTTTGACCTATCATACCTGAGTCAGCTGTAATTCTAGCTGGAAAACCCCAGGTCTGGAGTTTGCCAATAAAGCTTGGCAATAGAATGCTTCCATTTGCATTCAACAGGTTGATGATCAGGGTTCATTACAATTGAATGCATTTTCGAGTGAATAGACTCTGAAATGTGAGTAAATCATGGTTTAGTAGCGGATCAAGGTATCGAATCGAGAATTACTTTCAGAGCGCTAGTTGAATTATTTGGCAACATTCACTGGTTAGATGGTTGGACTGAGATAATAACTGTTATTGTTT
>JASDQU010101205.1:307454-321599 GCA_032191745.1 Picea mariana | reverse complement strand
GCGTTGCGGCTACTTGAAAAGCTTCTGCACCAGGTGGTGGGTAGAAGAATGGAATTTGTGTGAGGGGTCGGGGAACTGCATCCCAAATGGGACCAGGTCTTTGAGTGGGGATTTCGTGGATGGTAGGGGTCGGCGAGTTCACAGGAGGCTCCTGTGGTAGTGATGCTGCGACTGGTGAGACGTCAGGGTTAACTGAAGCCTATGGAGGAGGATGGGTGTCCCCCTTGGGGGTTTTGGTAGATGTAACGACGCAGACTTGATTAGGGGGGAGGAGTGGTGGTGCTTCATGGTACGTCCCTAACAAAGATGGGTCTTTGAAAATCCCGGGACCCATCTCTACCAGTGGATATACGTCTTGGTTGGTGTGGATAAGGGGGAGGATATTATCGACATTGGCAGAGGGGTTAGGTTCATAATATGAGAGTTGGTCGAGGGTTACAATCTTTCCATTGTGAGGAAACATGATTGTCCGAAAAGATCTCGCAAATATCCAATAATATAACAGAAATGTATCAGAGATGCAACCATAAACACATAGATGCAGTGATACACTATTTATATTAATGAAAGAAATGTACAGAGACTGTAAAAATACAAAGTGAAAGACTTGCTAGAATGGTGGCAACTTATCTCTGAGAAGAGATGTGACGGCTACTCGCATTCGCAAGAAGATGGTTACAATGAGGCTGTGAAGGAATTTTTACAATAAACAGGAATGTCAAAAACCCTAGACATCCAAAAACCTAACCCTAGGAGATGAAGTGCCAAAAGTCATGTGGGCCTCGTCGGGGTAAATTGGTACATCAATTTCCCGGGTAACTTTAGCATACTATATTTGTTTGATGCATTTGATACATCGATAGAAAGACCCATTCGAGGACTACAATATTTGGCAGAAAATATCATGCTATTCATTTTTCGATCAGACCATGCCCAAAAAACGTCGTTTAGGGCCTCAAAACGGATCCGAAAGTTCAGGACCCAAAAAACTACCAAAAATAGTAAATTGCCAAAATTGATAGAAAATTGTTTTGAGCCAGTTGGAAAAGGTGGGTGGCCACCGATATACACCTGGATCAATCCTCCCTCCTTAGGAAGCAATCGTCTCCATTGCGTTGAGTGCCCAGGGGAGAGGAAAAAGCGTTTGTTGAATCTGCATCTTAATGAGTTGCTTGCCTTGTTGGAGAAGTTGCACTGCTTAGTTTGTGGAAGGTTTTCATGAACCTGTTGAGGCTGAGGTTGTTCAACAAGTCGAGCTACATGAGAGGACTATGTGCAGAAGGAATCTTTGCGCTTTATTGCAACCTTGTCGACTTGCTTCTGTTGGATAAAAGGTGCTTAGGGCGAGGTTGTAGTGGTTGCAATGTCCTTATGTTCCCCTTTTGAACAGATTGTGAAGAAGCTGAATTTTACAGTATGAGATACTACCTTGCGACACTGGTTAGGTGGAAAAATAGTCGAAACTACCTCTAGTATTTTGTAGAGATGACCCCCCAGAGAAACGATGACACTGCGGGGTCGAGACTCATAAACAGCATGGCATCTCCACATATATGGTTGGCCCAAGAGAACATCACAGACATCCAGTGGGGCAACATCACATAATACCTCATCCTTGAAGGGTTGGATGTCGTATGAAAATTGACACTATTGGCTGACACGAAGATCTTGTCCTTGCTGAAGCCACCCAATGTTGTATGGTTGCGGGTGTGGTGTTGTCGACAATCCCAACTGTTTGACGACATCTGTTGATATGAGGTTCTTCTGGCTTTCGCTATCAATAATAAAATGCAGCGGGGTTCCCTTCACCCACATCTGTGAATGAAAAAGGCGCTCCCCCTCTTCAAGCTCTATTGGTTCTTCTGGTTGAATTGTTGCAGTCGCGACAATAGGAGTGGGGTCTGCATCGATGATCTGTCTTTTACCAGTATTTTCATAATTAGATTCTGAATCAAGGTTCGGCTCCTTGTCTTTGATCTTGGACACCAATGACTGTTTTGAGCGACATTCATCGGTGTTGTGCCAGGGGATTTTGTGGAAATTACACCATTTTCCGATGTCCTTCTTTGTCTTCCCGTGACCCTTCTTTTCCTGTGGCTTAGACTGGTTTTCGGGAGACTGTTTGTTAGGGCCGTCTTTGTCATAATTTGGTTGTTTTGTATTTGCAGACCCGAACTCCCGTTTGTTCTGGTGCTTAAATTTCTGCTCGATTTTAACAACATATCAATAAGCAGCACCGAGTGATGAGATTTCCAGAAAATCCATTTCAGTTTGGATGTATCTGTGTAGAGCCCCATGGTATTTCAGAACCAAATGTTGTTCGGAGTCTTTGATACCTAGCTTGGTGCGCAAGGTATGGAAGGTATTGGTGAACTACGAAACTACTTGGATCCTCTCTTGTCACAGTGTGGCCCATCTCATTTATTGGTCCTCATAGTTTCCACATGGTAATATTGTTCCTTTACCGCATCCACAAAAAAATCCCAAGTGGGCTCGACCCTATATATTCCAGAATCCTCTGTGGAACTTTGCTCCCAGTAAGTTTCCCACCAATGTTTGACATGGGGGAGAGGTTTAAGGAGTGCCATGGTGATCTTTTCCCTGTCGAAAAAATTATGAACAAAGAAATAACCTTCTAACATATTTAACCATTTGTCTAGGGCATCCACATCTATCTAACCTTCAAATACGGGAATATCAAAATTAACTTGTACCTTGAAAGGAGAGGTTCTTCCAAAGTGGTTGTTTGATGAAGATGCGCCTGTTGCTATCGACAGACATTGAAGGATGTGGGAAAAAATCTCCATCATTTCGTCCCTATGTCGTGTGAGAGCTTTCTCAAGCAACAGATTGATAGGATCGTCTGCTCCGTCGTTTTTATTTTCTTCCACCATGGAGGGTTTTTTGGGCATGTGAGAGTGATTGTCTTCAAGAGAGACAAGCTCGAGACCCAACTTGCTATACTCAGACCTCGTCGGGGACATGCACTGAAAAATTATCAAGAGCAGCATGCTCTGATACCACTGATCTGGATTATTTTCGGCACGAAATGAGAGCGGAGATATAATAAAGAAACGCACATAGATCTCACGGATATCCAATAATATAACATAAATGTATCAGATATGCAACCATAAACATAGAGATACAATAATACACGATTTCTATTAATGAAAGAAATGTACAGAGACTGTAAAAATATAGAATGAAAGACTCGCTAGAATGGTGGCAACTTATCTCTGAGAAGAGATGTGACAGCTACTCGCATTCACAAGAACATGGTTACAATGAGGCTCTGAAGGCCTTTTTACAATAAACAGGAATGTCAAAAACCCTAGACATCGAAAAACCCAACCCTAGGAGACGAAGCGCCAAAAGTCATGTGGGCCCCGTCGGGGCAAATTGGTACATCATTTTCTCAGGGTCGTAACTTTGGCATACTATCTTCGTTTGACGCATATGATACATCGTTAGAAATATCTATTCGAGGACTACCATAGTTGGTAGAAAATCCAATCAAACTATGCCCAAAAAACGTTATTTAGGGCTTCAAAACGGCTCTGAAAGTTCAGGACCTGAAAAACTGCCAAAAATAGTAAATTACCAAAATTGTCAGAAAACACTTTTGAGCCAGTTGGAAAAGGTGGGTGGCCACCGATATCCACTTGGATCAGTTGATAAGTGATCAAAAGACCACAAAAAGCTTCAAAGGTGTAATCCTTACCATATTCCTTGTGTGTCTGCTAGTTGGTGCAAAACGTTGAAATGAACATGTCGAACGGTGTTCTCAAATTGATCAGGACCAACTTGATGAGTTGTCCATCTTTCTTCTTGTAATTCTTTACACATTCGCCTAATTTCAACTGGAGTTCCTTTACAAATACTATATATTCCTCTATTTTGTCAAAAGAATGAGGATCAAGAGAGATCGACTCTTTCTCCAACTGCATGACATGGCTTTCATCAATTCTATCGAACAATGACTTCAACTTCTTCCAGACTTGATGAGGGTAGTCGATTCCACCAATGTGAAAACGAATCTCCCGCAAGATATAGGTTTTGATGACCCCCACAACCTCATCCTTCTTACCATCAAAAACAAACTTTTCTTGATCATTTGTTGGATCTTAAATCACGATATTCGTATACTACCACAGTTCTTTACTCTTCAATAGAGTTTCCATGTCTAGTGCCCATCCTACATAACTTGATCCGTTCAAAACTATAGGATCAATATTCAAAACCATCTTCGATATCTAGATAGAACATATCTATTTCAACAAGTTACAAACTGCAAACCACTAGCCCGGATTCAATCACACAACAAATCAGACTCAACAAGGTTTGCAGATAAAAGGCGATGTTTCAAACCATCAGTTTTGATACCATGTTGGGGATTGGGTGTAACCTCATATGACATGGACAAACAATATTGCAAATAATCAAAGAGGAAATAATATTTCGAAGACAGAAAAGGTGGCGTCTAAAGACATCATTACAACACTTAATCACAAAGCACTCTGATCAGAACATCACAATGTATAATGGACATCTTGTACATGACAACAATATCATCATTCACTTTATTCATAATGACCCATTGGGTTTGTTATTTATAGTTTCAAGATCTAACCAACTTCCTTGAAATTGATAGAATTTTTTCCACATATAACCGTAGGTTGTTAGAGTTAACTCCGTCAAATTCGTGTTGTCTAGTCGGCTCGACAAGGATGCTCGACTCGACCGTCCATGTGTCCAACTCGTAGTTGATTGTTTGGTTGGTCAATCCACCAACCAACTATCTTTGATTGCTGGTCGATTTTCTGATTGATAGACTTGTCAACTACTCGAAAGACTAATGTAGAGATCTAGATGATCACCTGACCAACTCTTTCCAGATGTAGGTCGACCGCCCGACCGACTAATTCTAGGAGAAGTGTGATGAACCATCAAAACTTGATGTTCCAACAAGAAGAGATGTGACGACTATGCACATTCATAAGAAGATGATTACAATGAGGTAGAAAATACCTTTTAACATAAATCATCAATGAGAAAACCCTAGACATCCAAAACCCTAACCCAAAATATGAAACACCAAAAAGTTTGTGGGCACCAATTATGGTTAGTTGATACGTCAACTTCTCAGGGGTGTTACTTTTACATATGATCTCCATTTGGGGCGCTCGATAGCCCATCGAAAAGGCCTATTAGAGGAGTACACATTCTGAATTGCCCAGTACATGCTTTTGTCTATCTACTGGGTGCTTCCAGGCCAAAAAAACATCGTTTAGGGCCTCAAAATGGCCTTGAAAGTTCAGGACCTGAAAAAACCGTAGAAAAATTGCCAAGATGGAGATTTTGAGCTAGTGGAATAGGTAGGTGGCCACCGATGTCCACCTGGATCACCATGATATCAAGTGGGTGCCATGTTAGCTCACATTACTCACACATGTGGAGCTAGTCACATGTGGACTTTTAAGAAGATCTTAGAGGGTCAAAAACCCTACTAGAAAACTATCAAGCCATGTTAAATATTATGTCGCTAAGAAAAGAAGGGGTTCCATTCTTATTGCATTTTTTATTATTCCATAGTTGAGTAGAGCATCTGGAAGTGGGATATTGAAGTGAAACAAAAGAAGTAGAAGATTTTGTATCGACCATACATGTTGTAGTGTACATGGTAACTCCAAAGTGACTGCACTTTCTTTGTATTTACATTTCATAACTGAGAAGAAAAGAGTAAGGTATATGCCTCGCCTTCTAGCTGGGTTAATCCTATATTGGGTTTTCCTAGGGTACAAATTTTGTTCATTGTGTGGAGGGCATGTTATTTCCTTAGATTATTTCATTTCAATTTTATTTCATTTTAGTATTTTGTGCACTAAGCTACTAAAATTAAATATGAAATCTAAAGTAAAACATTATATAATAAGAGATTGTAGATATTGTAAGATCCATTTTGACAAATGATTCCAGTGGTATATACGCAATGGTTTGTAGATAAGTGTTGATGTAAGAAGGGAACCCATTAACATTCACCAATAACCAATTATGTGACTAAAATTTGGGAAATCCCACTTATGCGAAAGAAATGATGTACATCCTTCATGCAGTCGATACTTGGTGTGTGTATCTCATTTGAAGGAGCTTCTAGATCAAGACGAACCATCATAGTTTGAAGTATTTTTTTGGAATATAAGTTGTTATCCATGGAGTAGCATAAGTGGGTCACTAGGATGTTAGGTTATGATTATGAGATCATATACAAGAAGCATGGAGAATGTGGTGGATGATGCTTTGTCTCATAATTATGAAGAGGAAGGATCTATCTTTTCTTTATCCTTACCATTACTAAATTGGCTTGAAGAGGTCTGATAAGAATGGTTGGCTAATGACACAATGGTTCAACTCATTTAGTGAATTAAGATGACCCCCACCCCCCTACGGGATATACTTGGTAGTGGGATACCTTGCAATATAAAGGGAATATTTTTTTGGTACAAAATTCTTCTTTAAGACAAAGGATGTTAGAGGAGTTCCATTAATGGGTCACTCTGGCTTTCATAAAACTTATGAAAGAGCCAAGATCTCCTTCTTCTGGAAAGAAATGAAAATGGACATACATACTTTTGTAGCTAAATGTGGAGCCTTCCATAGAAATGTGTGTGAAATAGTGGATCCTCTCAAGGCATTGCAACCACTATTGATCCCAACCACTATCTGGACTAACCTTTCTATTGATTTTGTAGTGAGCCTCTTGAAATCTAGCTACAAATTAGTCATTATGGTGGTAATCGACTGTCTTTCCAAATATTCTCACTTTTGTGCTTTACCACTAATCTGTAAATAGTATGTTCATAGCTTGTTTGCTTCACTAGCATGGATCCCAAATAAATTCCAATCTCCTTTAATTCCTATAAGTGTTGTTAAGATTGTGAGACAAAAGGTAATATTAAATTCTTTGTAAATGCGTGCTCAGATTTTCTTGTTATGCAATTCTTGGAAACAACAACCAAAACTCAATGAACCTTTCCCCTACTCTTATCAATTATATGAAGTCAAGTTTTAGCTCAAGCTTTCAATATGAGGAAATGCCCATATATGATTATATTCAACTCCCATTCCACTCAATTAACATTCATGGAAACCTATATAATGGAAATTATGTAAAACATAATATGAATGGCCATTACTTCAAACATATGGTATGGCCACTAATTAACATATATAATATATGAGATGGCTACATGGAACATGTGAATAATATGATCCACCCACAAATGCCAAAATATTTGAACCACACAAACTCTAACACAATGGGAAGAGAAACACTAAAATTAATTAAATTGTTTATTTTTTTTACTTGATAATTCCTTACTCAACAGGTCCACCACTCTTAGCAGACAATGACTCATCCACCAATGTTATGACTTCAAGGAGATTATAGGCGGCCCTCTTGAATATGTACACCAACCATTAGGTGGCATATGGCTTGTATGGCCCACGTACGACCTTCAACTCATCTACAATAGTTGTGAACAACTGTGGGGAAGATGTAGGGGTTGCATATGGCTTCCAAGGTGGCTACAAGAAACATATCACCATCAAGGAAACAAGAAAGTAGCTTGGAAGCCATGAGCAAGTAAGGAAAATGTTGTGACTTCTCCAATAGTCAACAAGCTTGAAAAAAACAGAATTAGAAACCCATTACAATAGTGTAATAGCTCTATTATGCCAACAATGGATTTATAATCTGAGAAATGAATGAACGAAGGAGAAAAAGAGTTGTTGGGATTATTTAATGACTAAGGGAGAATGAAAATGAAGTAAAACCTAGTGTTATAGCATAGAAGGAATACTCACACCATTAAAATAACTTGGGCAACAACTTAAATACAAGAGAACAACCAACAACTCATATACAAAAATTAACATGGCACATCAAGCAATTCATCACACCATTAACACAATGTTTACCCTAGAAACCCAAATGGTAAAACCAACATTCTATTGGCTTCGACTAGGCTCTTTATTTCTTGGCAATGTGTAGGTTATAGTATCCTTAGGATCTCTAGTCCATTCTTAGTGTTATCATGGGAATCTGGAAATAATTTCTCTCACTCTCAGTCAAAGAACCCCTCTTAGTTTGTAGTGCAAGAGTAAATAGGAAAACATCTCAACTAGGGGGGTTAGCCGGAAGGCCAAGCATCTCCAACTCTTTAGATTCCCTGATCTGAAACCGAGGTAACACTAATACCAAACTTGACTTGGTTCTAGGCCACTTAATGAAGGTCAAATTTATAATTACAGATCTATTGAACTTAATTGCATCAAAGGTGTAAATATGTGCTTACAAAGGCTTGAATCCAACTTGAATATTAACTTTGTGAATGTGTTGTTAATCTCATATATCATCACTTAATGCATTTAATGAACATGATAGCAGAAATAACATGCATAAGAAAACATGAGACACTAAATTCACACATGAGCCAAGAGATCATTGAGTTGTTAACAGAGTTCACCAGAACCTTTTGGCTACGTCTGGGCTCATAAAATCCATGAACGCTTCATTCTCTTCTTCAAAGATACTCTCCTTTACAATGCAAATGGTTGAATTCCCACATCAAAATGTGGCAAAAGAATTCCCACAACAGGTGGTAGTATCGAAGAGATGCTCTCATGCACAATGCAAAGAGATAGATTCTCACAAGCATGTGGCAATGTCTCTCCTACAAAGAGACGATCTCCTCTAACAAATGTTGATCTCTCACAAGCATGTGGCTTAAAAATGGATTCTCTCATCAACTCCATAATGGGATCCATAAAGGATGATCCAAAAAGGGATCAATAAAGGATGATTCCCCCAAAGGTTTTTTTTTACAAAGATTACATGAGGAGTTTATATAGTTTCTTTAACTCCATAATTCAAGGAGACAATATCCAAAAATTTAGGATCTAATAACCACTCAAGGAAAAAAATGAGAAATCATCTCAACCAAGTCATGAGACCCTTAAATTCCTCTTTGAGACTAGGAAACCACTTGTAATAAAGTGAGGAAGAGTCCAAACCAACTCATGAGACCCTTAACTTCATCCTTGAGACTAGGAAACTAATTTGTGAGTTGGATTCTCAAAACTAATTTCTCTTTTTACAATTAAATGAATAATACATGAGATTCTCAAACTCACTTCAAGCATTGATCATTTTTCCTATGTGCATGACTAATACACGAGTTTCTCATACTCATTTTAAGTATTAATCATTTTTACATTTTAAATAAATCATTCATGAACATTAATTATTCTTTACCACCTATCATTAATTAGCATTTTAATGATCTTCTTCATGGTATGCAAAGTAATAGTTCCATGTGGGGATCCTCCTGGATCAAACCTCCCCACAAAAAACACTTTTGATTCTCCAAAAGTATAGAGAGGAACTGTAACTTGAATATCCACAACTAGCTTCTAGGAACTGTTTTACACTCCACGATGCACTTCCCTGCTTCTTGATTTGCATAAAAAATATTTCTGAAAAGGCCACACCCTTCTTCTCCTTCACCTTTGTACTTCGAAATGAGGATTTCGATACCAACACTTGCACCAATGCAAATCTGTAGTTGATTCTTTGATATTCATAACAAATGTCTCTGAAAGGCCGCACCCTTCTTCTCCTTCACCTTTGTACTTCAGAATGAGGATGTTGATGTCGACACTTGCATCAATGCAAATTTGTAGCTGACCATACGCGATCACAATTTCAAAGCAATACCATACTTTCCAAGATTTGATAAAACACTCATGGACAAGTTTACAATGATTGTCAAATAGGCCTTAGGAAAAATAATGCCTCTCACTCAACAGTGGCTAGAAGACCCATTACAATGTTGTCAAAACAGGCCTAGGCAAAACAATGCCTCTCACTCAACAATGGCTACAAGACCCATTAAAATGTTGCCAACAAGGCTTACAAGGTTTTAGGCATAGAACAAAATGCCTCCCACTCTCATCCTTACTTTCAAGAGTGGCTAATTACAACCTTTTACATCAATTTCATTAAGGCAAATACCCCCAAATGTGCACTAGTGGGAAAAATCTATGGTTTTTAAAAACCCCCAAATGTGCACCATTACAAACACATGCAACATAATAAATGAGGCAAATGTCATCATCATCATACTCGTCTCGCAAATCAGAGACTTTTGGCTGTAAACATGACTACTTTCTATCGAAGTGTCAAAATGGCCTCTTATTGCACCGTATCGATTTTCATGTAAGGCTCAAACAATGAATTTCCTGCAATAATTCAGATCTTGTTGCCTTGCTGCAAAACTCAAAAATCACCAAAATACGCAACATACATCCATCCTCTTGCAATTTTCAAAAAGAGACAAAAACCATAAATGCATAAAACTTACATTGGTTCTCGTGCCAAGGCGTTCAACGCGTTGCTCAAATATCAACATACACAACACCAATAGGTCTGTCTCATCATTCTGCAACTTTTGACTTTAAACTTGACCTGTTCTGAAAGGTGCAACTCTACCTCGAAAAGTGTGCCAAGCATTAATGGAAAATGTGGGCTTCTGCCATGAGCCTTGAAAATACATTGCTTAGATCACAAAACAGACTGCACCATTGGATTTGTGGCGAGAAATCGTGCAAAAATAACTGTACTTTCTTCAAATTCCGTCACTGTGACTTCTGGACTCCTAGTCTCGAAATGTGTTCCAAAGCATTAATCGCAAGCGTGGACTTCTGCCATAGCCCTCAAATTACGCTATTCAGATCACAAAATGGATTGCACCATTGGATTCGTGGTGAAAATTTTTGCAAAAATGACTATGAATTCATCAAATTTCGTCACTGTCACTTTCAGTCCCCTCATGGGCTCTCTGCCTCGATTTGTGTGCCACATAGTCATACTTCCTGAAATAAATGCACCTATTGCATTGAAATTCATGCCCTGTATAGACCTCAAAATGTGTTCCTATACAGAGATCGAATTGTGTGTGCCCTTGGTCTACGTGCCACAGATGGTACCCTTATAGGTCTCTGTCTCAGTTTTCGTGTTTGTACTAGGCCTCGGTTTGCGTGTGCCCTTGGTTTGCATGCCAAGGGAACCCTGTGGATCATGGTTCCATGTGCACCTTTCCCGACGGGTGGAAAGGTTCCGGTTTAATAATTCCGGGTGGGGGACATTACAACATGGAGCGATATCCCGACTGGTGAAGTCTTCCGGTTTTCCCACCCGATGTCCGGGTTCAAACCCTCCTGCACACAATTGGTTGCAATGGTTATATAAAAATGGAAACTCGCCAAAATAGTTTTAAAACCATTTTACAAAGCTGTCATTTAAACTTCGGTTGTCGTTGAATGGTTGGTCGTCGTTTTCTGTTGGCCACCAGTCGGTTGGTCGTGTTGTTGATCGCCGGTATTGGGGTCCGTTTGAAACCTCCTGCCAAAAATTCAGTGTTTTGGTTGTTGTAAACTACTGCCAAAATTAAAAGCTCTGACCCGTTGAATGGTTGGTTGCCGACCGGTTTGGTGGTCGACCCCTTTTAAATTTTTAATTTTGGCGCCTAGCCTTCATTGGGAAATTTTGGGCTGCCACGTGGAAGCCTATGATTGGCCCACATGGTTCCCATTCATCATATGGTCAACACCAGTTGTCTTCCTGCATCAGCACCTAGTCATCCATTGTCACAACTTCCATTGGACCACCATGTCATCGTATGCTCTGTTGACAGTGCGTACAATTGCCATGTCATTGTATGGTCTGCTGACTGTGCGTACGACTGCCACGTAACTGTATGGTCTGCTGATTGTGCGTACGGTTGCCACATCACTATACAATCTGTTGGCTATGCGTATGGTTGCCACCTCACTGTACGGTCTGCTGACTATGATTATGGTATTCCATGTCATCCATATAGATGACACGTGGCAACCTATGGTGTTGTCACGTCAACATTGTACAGACTTCGCCAGTTTTGCTTATTTGCTAAAAATTTAAGATGGCCATAACTTTGTCATTCGGATTTAGTTTGACGAGTCGTTTGCACCGTTGGAAAGCTTGCGGAAAGCTCCTCGACTTGGTGTTGGTTTCGTCGAAATTTGGACACTTTTATTTTTGAGTTGTTTTGGAGCCCCATGGCTCGGTTACTCAAATAGGTGACCCATTTCATGTTCAATAGGTCTTTTTAGCTTTGCATTCACTGCTTGGATGCATTGGTTGATTTCTTCAAGCTTTTTTTTTCATGTTTTTCCCATCTTGTCTTCAACGACTACAATCCCTATCAATCCTGCTATGATACCACTTGATCTGAAACTAGGGTGACACTGATACCAAACTTGACTTGGTTCTAGGCCACTTAATGAAGGTCAGATTTATAATTACAGATCTATTGAACTTGATTGCACCAAAGGTGTAAAGATGTGCTTATGAAGACTTGAATCCAACTTGAATATTAACTTTGTGAATGTGTTGTTAATCTCATATATCATCACTTAATGTATTTCATGAACACAATAACGGAAATAGCATGCATAAGAAAACATGAGATGTCTAATTCACACATGAGGCAAGAGATCATTGAGTTGTTAACGGAGTTCACCAGAACCTTCTGGCTACGTCTGATCTCCTTTGACAAGAGACGATCTCCTCTGACAAAGGTTGATCTCTCACAAGCATGTGTCATAAAAATGGACTGTCTCATCAGTTCCATAATGGGATCTATAAATGATGATCCCAAAATGGATCCATAAAGGATGATTCCCCCAAAGGTTTTTTTTTTCCAAAGATTACATGAGGAGTTTATACAGTTTCCTTAACTCCATAATTCAAGGAGACAAGATCCAAAAATTTATGATATAATAACCACTCAAGGAAAAAAATGAGAGAGCATCTCAACCAATTCATGATACCCTTAACTTCCTCTTTGAGACTAGGAAACCACTTGTAATAAAGTGAGGAAGAGTCCAAACCAACTCATGAGACCCCTAACCTCCTCCTTGAGACTAGGAAACTAATTTCCCCTTAAAATTAGGAAACTAATTTGTGAGTTGGATTCTCAAAACTAACTTCCCTTTTTACAAGTAAATGAATAATACATGAGATTCTCAAACTCACTTCAAACATTAATCATTTTTCCATTGTGCATGACTAATACATGAGTTTCTCATACTCATTTTAAGTATTAATCATTTTTACAATTTAAATAAATCATTCATGAGCATTAATTATTCTTTGCCACCTATCATTAATTAGCATTTTAATGATCTTCTTCATGGTATGCAAAGTAATAGTTCAATCTGTAGATCCTCCTCGATCATTCCCCAAGCCCAACATTGGCTTCTCATGTTTTGTCTTTTCTCACTAAGCACTAGAGGAATAGTTTCTCATGTTTTATTTTTTTTAAATACACAATTTTTTTCTTCTCATTTTTCCCAATACATTTTCTTTTTAACTATTTACATTTCACATGCTTGCAATGAGAGTACTATATTAATTCATGTGTGGACACTGATTGAGATGGCATGGGGCCCTTCATGCCATCAACCCTATATCCTACCTTGTCCATAGCCTTGAACCTTTCATGTGTTGATCCTTGAAGAACATCAACCGATAACCAATTGTGTTTTCATGTGGATCCAATTTGGATCAACCATGCCCATTTACACCATCCATAGTTGCCCAAATCTTCATGGATTGAATTTTTAAGTTACATGGCATGCCCACTTCCATTGTAACGGATTTGACCCCACCTTCACTAGAAAATTTTGGCAAGAGTTGGTTATACTACTAGGCACACAATTAAACATGAGCACAACTTATCATCCCCAAATATATGGTCAAACCAAGGTAGTCAATAAATGTTTGGAAACTTACTTATGGTGTTTTGCAGTAGACATACAACAACAATGGGTTTAGTGGCTACCCCTTGGCCAATAGTAGTACAATACTACTTATCATAAAGCTACTAAAATGTCCCTATATGAAGTTATCTATGGTCGAAAACCTTCTTTTGGTCACTTCATATTTACCAAGCATGTCCAAGTTTTAGGAAGTGGATCGAACACTTAACACCTTAGCTACCATTCTCCACACACTTAAGGACCATCTAGTTTTGGCTCAAA
>JASDQU010101205.1:252785-303207 GCA_032191745.1 Picea mariana | reverse complement strand
ATGGAAGGGCAACATGGATATATACCCTTCAAATTTGATCACTGCTTGGATGCCCTTTTATCCAACGGGGTATCGCCACATTTATGGCTCGCCCTGGCGCAGTGTGTGAAAAACTGCTACAGTTTTCGCAGGTTTAATCTCATCTCGAGAAACGAGACAGCAGAATAGATGAACTGGGCAACGTTAAAATCTAAGATGGCGGCGGTTGAGAGAGCGATATTCTCAAGCGTGTGCACAGATATACACCGATGAATAAGCGGGTGCTTATTGCTTATTGTTCGGCCACCTGTATGGTACCATGAATTGTACAATCTACAGCTATTTATGCAATCACTGCTGTCCTCGTCTTGAGGGAGATGGGATTTTATTTCAGGGTGTGCCGTGCTGACATTAATTAAATATGCCAGAATAAAATCCTCATTATCACCCCGTATGATACTGCGTGCTGAGGGGGTCCTGGCTCCGTGTCGAGTCGTTTCGGCTACATTGTCGCGTCTTTCTGAGAAATGTGAAAAGGACTGTCCGTTTCAATTACGATCCCGCTAGCTCTTCCAGTCCAGAGCTTAACTTTTAACCCCTCCAATTCGGGATTGTTTTGTTTATTTAGTCAGGATTCAATGTGATTGGCACAGATAATCCGGACAGACATTTTCTGCTCTTCTTCTCTGTGTGCTAAAATGGTATTTTTTTGGGGATTCAGGGAATTGGATAAAATTATTTCCGGAAATAACAGCAGGCAGACAGTGTTATTAACGTCAATACGGACGTGTCTGTCCTTGAACGTCGGAATTTGGAAAGGATTGAATTTAAGCGTCGGCAGAAAATTAGGTGTCAGGATATATCTCCGCCATAACCACTGTATTCACCGTGACTTTCAAGAAAAGTTACAGACGGAATTGGAGACTTGGACTGGTAAAGGTGATCAGGCCATGCCGTGATACGACATAGGAAGATTGATTGATTGTTCTTTGATTTGAGTTTCTTTTCGGAGCTTTCGTGTAAATTGGGCAAGATCAATTTCAACAAGGTGGTGATGAACAATTTGGTGCACGCCTAACGGAGACGGGCAGAATGTTTGGGGTTTCCTTTACCAGTCGATCTTATCTTTGCTTGTGGTGGTGGCACAATGCTTTAAGGCTTTCCTGTTTTTTTCTCTGATCAATCAATCATGCACCGTCGCCTTCATTCGATCACCGCGCAATCCCTTTATGTTTGGCAGAATGTGCCGATAAATATGATCCGTACACATACACAAGCAAGGAGATTCTCGCTGCAATCCTGCACGTAGCAGGTACCACCAACCTGGCTGCCTTGAGCACCAATGACAGAGACGGTGAACCAAGATTTACGAAAATCGAAGAGACGTGTCACCGCGGGAGTAATGGTATCAGGTATCAGTGATGCAGAATCGCGAGATATCATTGAGAAATGTGTAAGGACAACAGATGCGTACCTGTCACAGGCAAAATGGGCGGCAGCTATTAACCAAGAAAGGACCTACTCATACAAAGAAGTAACGTTCACGATTCAGCAACCCAAAATTGGAGCGACTGTAAAACTCGCAATCTCCACGTTAAATCCAACCGTTGAAGATCAATATTCCAACAGTGAAGGGCGTCTGTCGCTGTAGCTTAGTCAGAAAGCAATTACTCCCTATTGTTCCAAATATATTTATCAATTTGAATTTGAGTTGGTTGACTTTTTATATTTATGAATTTGAATTGGTTGACTTCAGAATTAGTATCTAAAATTTCAAAAATTAGTGAAAATTTTACTTTATGCAAATTTTAATTTCAAATTAATGAAAATTTAATTTCTTCAATTATTAAATTTTCTTCAGCCACACATTTTAATGTCCAATTCTATTTTTTTTAAAAGAAAAACTACAGAATACAATATATAATCTTACTCTATATACATGCAATCATAATTACGTGGAAAGGTGTACACCTATTGACAATGGTCAGATTTAATAGGGATTTAGTGCTTAATAAGTTTTTTATGGATAGGATTAAATATGGCTGGAATATTCTTAGTAGTCACACAAAATAAATGGCTGTTTGATAGCTAACTGATTGCCACATAACTGATTAACAGAAATTAAAATATTGACACCAGATAAATGAAGCTCAACCGTTTATTTGTTAATCAATAATAAAATTTAATATATTCTTTTAAGGATTCGTTTCATCTTATCAGCCTTAAAAAAAAAAGAAGAAAAAAAAAAAGAGAAAAATGGGAGGCGGGGTAGTTAAATGAGAAGATGGGAGTATCAATCAATGAAGGGAAACGAACAGTAATAGTATAGGCATTTATGAGATAATAGGGATATCTACATGAGAAGATGAGAGTATAAGTGAATGAATGGAAATGAACAAGTTTTAAGGGAAAGGGATGAAGTAGTTTGAACATTATATTTTCTAGCGAAGAGGAATGAAGAAAGGTTAGAAATGAACAAGTTTTAAGGGAAAGGGATGGAGTAGTTTGAACATTATATTTTCTAAGAAAGAGGGATGAAGAAAGGTTAGATGGCTAGAGAACATAAGGGTGAAGGGATGTTTTGTAATCAGGGTAGAGCATAAGGGTGAAGGGATGCTTTGTAATCAGGGTAGAGCATAAGGGTGAAGGGATGTTTTGTAATCAGGGTTGTCTTTTCATCTAGTAAGAATGAGGGAGAGATTATATTAAGGAAAACTATGAATGAGAAGAGAGGGGATTACATGGGGAGATGGAGAAGATCGTTCACTAGGGGAACCAATAAAATAAGGTTATTAATTTATTTTTCCTCATTGGTGTATGGATACATCCCAACTCTTTGGGAAAACTCTAAATAAAGAGTCTTCATAACTAATGAAGCCATACTTCCTCCTATCTTTTTTGTTCCTGATCTTTTTAGATGGTGAGTTCCCTAGGTTTGAGTTATGCGCCTTCATAAGCCTCCGTATCCAGTCCAACATTGATATGCACTAAGACATGTCGGAAATATGAGGATAAATTATGGCTTAGTTGTTTGCAGTGCTTGACAATTCTCCTCAAAACATTTCTAGGTCGTGCTTTCTCTTAAAGAATAAAGCCACTGAGATTAGAGTAACCAACAAAGACAATTATAAGACAATTTCAATACCACCTATTTGTCCTCCAACACCTAAAAACAAAAAAAAAGGGTCTCAAAACAAAAAAAAATGTGCTATCAACGTAAGGGTAAATAGTTCTCGACGGAAAGAAATAAAGTAGAATATATATATATATATATATATATATATATATATTCTACTTGTCTTCTTATAGGTTTAATTAAATTTCAAGTGTATCCACTTGTTGGATGTAGAATTAAATTCCGCATCTAACAAGTACCCACTCTGCATACTTTCAATAGATTCATAGTGAGATAAACTGGAAATACATGAAAACAATGTGTATCTAAAACATTTTTTTTCCATGTATTTCTAGCTTATCTCATTGTGGGTGTATCAAAAGTATGTAGAGTGGGTACTCTTATGCAAAGTTTAATTCCATATCCAACGAGTGCCTACACACGAAATTTGAGTAAACCTATAAGGAGACGAGTGAAAAATATGATTGAAAAAAAAAGTTTTCTCTCTTTCCATTTGAAAATTCATAACTCTTATTTTATTATTCCTTGGGAGGCCCATTTTAGACCTCAAAATTTCTCTGTTTTTTCTACAGTGGAAGGGGTCCTCCTTTTTCTTTTGAATATGGTTTCATTTCTATAATTCCTATACCCTATAGGTTTTGTTCATACATCTAAACCCCAAATGTTGAATATGAGAGGTTTTCCTTGAGGGAGCCTAGGTATTTAGTGTTCCATAATTTGAAGGTTTCTTCCCATGTCATAGGGCCATTGAAGGGAGGTACGTGTTCAATGATGCTTATTACCACTCACACTTTCTCAACACAATTTCATTCTAACATGAAGAGGTGAAGAAAGGATTCTATATTTGAAGACAAAGTTTGCAATAACAAAGGCATTAGTTCCATCTTATGCTTAAGTTCTCATTGGTCAATCGTTTCCCATGAGAAAGTGTCTAGAAAAAGTATTAATTTTTTTTGCTCGTGGAAAAAATTCATAATTTAATTAAAAAAAATAAATTACATTTTGTAGATGCTATATAGAATTTCATAAGTTCCTACAGAAGGGATCCTTGTCAAATTTGGAAACCCTAGATTATTTCTTCTCCACACAATTTAAATAGTCCAAGCCCTATACAACTCCATAAAAGATTCATAAATACATTCATCCCCTTAAAGAAAAAAATATTTTCACTCTAAATAGATCTTATACAAGAATTGTTGATGTTTTGGTAGCTGCGGGAGGTATTAACCTCCAAGTGTAACCCTTGTACTTATAATAGAATATTCCGGGAGTAAGAGAACCATTAAACATATGTGTGTAAACCCTAGAAGAGAAGTCGACCCAAGGAGAATAATAATAAAGAAATATAAGGCTGCAGAAAGAGAAGTCGACCCCACCTGGAAAAGTCACTTGGACAGGCTAGTATAAATAAGGAGGCGCCTAGCTCATTTAGATACACTCTCACTCACTCAGAAATAGTGCACAAGTCTAAGGAGGAATTGTGGAAACAACTAGGGCACAAGTATAAGGAGCAACAATGGCAGATAGGGCACAAGTCTTACTGGTATCTTCTTCTTGTGCACTTCTCTTGGTAAAGGTACGCTTTATTGGTATTGTGTTGCTGCTGCAACAATGGTGTTTCTGGTTAGGGTTTATCTGTTGGTTCTAGTGTAGACTTTCCATAATCATTCTATCTAAGAAGAGGTTATTGTGCTCGGGGGTGGCATATGTGAATTCCTATGGTTGGGTGACAATGATGTGATATTATCTATAGTTAAACGAGCATATCAAAATTTTAACATGGAATCAGAGCTGGTTTCCTTCGTAACAATCTAACCTCTGGAAGGAAGATCCTCAGTTTCCCCCATTGTCAAGATCGTTGAGCACTTACTGCACCCACCAAGAAGGTTGCCTAAGTAGGGCACATCTTTTCCCCGGATCAGATATCCTAAATTTTTGAAGTTGAAAAATTAGGGTTTTCTCGTAAAACCCTAGGTCAAAGCGTCTGGCATTTAAGGGTTGAGTTGAAGTTGATTCTTGGGAAAAATGACTATCAGTACTAAGCTTGATGAAAAACTTGAGGGTGCTGACAACTTCCGAGCATGGAAGTATAGAGTGAAGCTCATTCTAGAGGAAAATGATCTAAAAGGTTTTATTGAAGAAGAAGTTGAAGAGCGAGAGGGAGATGAAGCTAAGGCAAAGCACAAGAATAATCTGGTTAAGGCAAAGAGGATCATTGGATATTCTATCAAGGATCAATTGATCCCACATGTCTCATCATTGAAGACCCCAAAACAAATGTTTGATGCCTTATCCCAATTGTATGAAGGAAATAATATCAACTAGAAGATGACCTTGAGGACACAACTCAAGAATGTGAAGATGCAGAGTTCAGAAACCATTCAAGATTACTTCACAAGGGTGTCTCAAATCAAAGAACAACTTAAATCTATTGGAGACATAGTTGAAGAAGTAGAGCTAGTGATGACTACATTGAATGGTCTCCCAAAATATCGGGAATCATTTATTCAAGGAATCTGTTCTAGAAGAAAGCTAACGAAGTTCAGAAGGCTGTGGGAAGATTGCACTTAGAAATAAGCTAGACTGGCAGCAAGAGAAGAGAATTTGGGAAATGATGATCAAGCTCTAGCAGTACATGCAAGAAAATGAAAGAGAAGGAAAGATGATCATCCCGCCAATAAGTTTCAAAGGTCACATAAGTCTCAAAAGGATTACTCTAGCTTCAAATGCTACTGCTTCCACAAGATGGGACACATTGCAAGAAATTGTCCTCTCAAATAAGAGCAGGCCAGAAAAGGACAAAATAAGAGACTTCATGCTTATGCCATAGAAGATGACAAACCTGATCAGAAAATAACAAAAGATTATGACTCAAGTGAAGAACATGTATGATATCAACTCTTACAGGAACCGTCACTCATGGGAGTGACACATGGCTTGTTGACAATGGTGCTTCTAAGAACATGACCGGTTACATGGATTCTCTCTCAGATCTGGTTCAGAAAGATTCACCTCATAAGGTGAAGCTCGGTGATGACTATCAATATCCCATCAATATCCCTACAAGTTAGATTCCAGAAAACCCTTGAAGATAAAGGATGTCTTGTATGTAATCAGTGTGAAGAAAAATCTCATTTCCATCTCAGCATTGGAAGATAAAGGATTCATAGTCGCTTTTATTGATGGTGAAGTTCTCATGTGGTCAAGAGGAAAGACTCTTGATGATGCTATTGTGATTAGTGTCCAAGAAGGAGATCTATACAAGTTAAAGGGACACTCAGATTCGACATTAGTACACAAAACAGTAAATCCAAGTGAGCTATGGCATAGAAGGTTCACTCACTTACACTACAAAGGATTACCTATCGTAAACAAGATCATAATGGGTTTGCCAGAGATTCAGGTGGATCATGAAGGAACATGCAAAGGATGCACACAAGAAAAGAACACGAATAATATGTTTCCAAGCAGTGACAACAAAGCCAAAGGAGTTTTGGACATTGTGCATTCAGACGTGTGTAGACCAATGTCAACCACTTCACTTAGCGGGTATGTATATTATGTTTCATTTATTGATGATTTCTCACGTAAGACTTGTATTTATTTCTTGAAATCAAAAGGTGAAGTATTTAGCAAGTTCAAAGAATTCAAAGCTTTTGTAGAAAATCTTTCTTAAAGGAAGATAAATATTTTTAGGTCAGATAATGGAGAAGAGTTCACCTCAGGTGACTTCAAAACATTCTTTAGAGAAGTTGGGATTAAGAGGGAGCTCTCTACTCCCTACAATCCTCAGTAGAATGGTGTAGCAGAAAGAAAGAACCGCACGATAATGGACGCATTAAAGGCCATGATTCACGATCAAGATTTTCCTATGCACCTATGGGCAGAAGCAACCGAGACTGTTGTTTATGTGCATAACATAAGTCCTCACCATGCACTTGGGAACAAGACACTAGAAGAATTGTTTATAGGAGAAAATCTAGAGGTCAACTACCTGTAGATATTTTGTTGGCCAGTGTATGCGCATATTCCCAAGGATAAGAGATCAAAGTTGGATCCTTCATGAAAGAAGGGTGTATTTGTTGGATATAGTGAAACATCGAAGGGATATAGAGTCTACATCCATGGTTATAGGTAGATTGAGATTAGTAGATATGTTACCTTTGATGATGATGCAACCTTTAGTAGATCAAGGCAACATCATACAGATGAGATCCACGACAAGGAGCCTGAAGCTCCTAGAGTTGCAGACTCAGATGCTGGTAATGATGTTGTGCCAGAGGAGCATGGTCTAAAGAACCATGACATGGTTGAACCTAAAAGACCTCCAGAAACAATTACAAAGAAAAGAAGATCAGCTTGGGCTCGTTAGATTATTCAAGATGCCAAGAAGTATGGTGCTCCATATGGATCTTTCAAAGAAAGAAAGAGACCTCGACCATATTCCAGTTACGTGACATTGTTATGTGATATCATTGACGTTGAGCCTACATGTTATGAAGAGTCCACATCAAATAAAGTATGGAAGGATGCCATGATTGAGGAATACCAATCCATCATTGAGAATGATGTTTGGGATGTGGTTCCAAGAACGAAAGAGAAATCAATTGATCCGGATTATTTTCGGAATGAAATGAAAGCAAAGTTATTACAATGAAATACACATAAAAATTTCCACAAACAGATAAATACAACAATACATGATTTCTATTAATGAAAGAAATGTACAAAGACTGTAAAAATACAGAGTGCAAGACTCATTAGAATGGTGGCAACTTTATCTCTGAGAAGAGATGTGACGGCTACGCTCATTCACAAGAAGATGATTACAATGAGGCTATGAAGGCCTTTTTATGATAAACATGAATGCCAAAACCCTAGACATCCAAAAACCTAACCCTAGGAGATGAAGCACCAAAAGTCATGTGGGCCCCGTTGGGGTAAGTTAGTACATCAACTTCCTAGGGTCGTAACTTTTGCATACAATCTCCGTTTTAGGCGTGTGATAGCCTGTTGGAAAGGTATTTTTGAGAACTACACATTATGTCATCAAACTCTGACTCCGTCTATAGTTTGACCGTGGCAAGCCAAGAAAACATTGTTTAGGGCCCCAAAACGACCTTAGAAGTATAGAAAGATGTACTAACATGAAAACTTCCAAAATAAGCTAATTGGAATAGGTGGGCGACCACCAATATCCTCCTGGATGCTGTGTAGGGATGTAGAACCCACAATGACAAAGAAGTGTCCCCATTACAAAGAAACATGTTGAACTGGAAACTGTCAAGATGAGCTAGTTGGAATTTGGAACTGGTGGGTGGCCACCAATATCCACCTGGATCAATCCTCCCCCCCTAGGAAGCAATGGTATCCATTGCATTGAGTGCCCGAGAACAAGGGGAAAACATTTTTTGAATCTGAATCTTGGTGATTTGCATGCCTTGTTGGAGAAGTTGCGTTACTTGATCTGTGGAAGGTTGTCACAAACCTGTTGCTAGAGGGGTTGAATCTGTTCCACCAACCTGTTGTCTCTGGACTTGACTGGGCATTGTGTAGGCACCATTTTAGGTGAAGGAACAATATTTTCTTTCTCTTCTGCAATATGTTTCTACTGGATAGAAAGTGTTGAGGTTGCAATGGTTGTAGTGGCCTTCTGTGCATCCTTTGAACATACTGTGAAGAGGATGAATTTTGCAGTATGAGAGATTACCTTACGACATTGTTTTGGTGGAACAATAGTCAAAACTATGTCTAATATCCTATAGAACTGACCCCCTAGAGTAATAATGACACTACGGGGTTGAGACTCATAAACATCATGATGTTTCCACATATATGGTTGGCCCAAAACAACATAACATACATCAAGAGGAGAAACATCACACACTACCTCATCCTTGAAGGGATGGATGCCATAGGATAGGCAACACTGCTGGCTTATACAAAGATCCCATCCCTGGTGAAGCCACCCGATGTTGTATGGATGCGGGTGTGGTGTTGTCGACAACCCCAACTATTTGATGACCTCAACTGAGATGAGGCTTTTATGGCTACCACTATCAACAATGAAATTCAACGGGTTCCCCTTCACCCATATCTGTGAATGGAAGAGGCGCTCCTCCTCTTCAGTATCTACTGGTTCTTCTAGTTGAATTGTTGCAGTCACGACAATAGCAATAGGGTATGTGTCGATGATCTATTTGTTTTCAATATTTTCTAGATCAGATTTTGAATCTAGGTTCGACTCCTTGTCTTTGACCTCGACCACCAATGAATTTTTCGAGCAACATTCATCGGTGTTGTGCTAGGGGATTTTGTGGAAGTCGCTCCACTTCCCAGTGTCATTCTTTGTCTTTCTTTTACTCTTTTTTTCCTGTGTCTTGGACTGGTTATCGGAAGTCTATTGGTTAGGGTCGTCTTTACCATGCTTTGGTTATTGCAGATTTGCAGACCCGAACTCCCATTTGTTCTAGTGCCTAAATTTCTGCTTGATTTTGACAACATATCGATAGGAATCTCCCAATGATGAGATGTTCAAGAATTCCATTTCGGTTTGGATGTACCTATGCAGAGCCCTATGACATTTCAGAACCAGATGTTTCTCGGAGTCTTTGATACACAACTTGGTGTGCAAGGTATGGAAAGTATTTGTGAACTCTGAGACTATTTGGCTCTTCTCTTGCCTCAGTGTGGTCCATCTCATGTATTGGTCTTCATAGTTATTAACAAGGTAGTATTTTTCCATGACCGCATTGTGATGGAAATATTCCCTTGCAGACATGTGAACTTTCCCTTGGAGTACAGACCCCTCTACCAAGACAAAAAACTACCTTTGGACACTACCATTCCTATAGATTAATTATGTCCATCGAAAAATAGAGAAGGGGGGATAGTATGATGTACCTCACTTTTGAAGTTTGTCCAAGCTGCTCCAATCCGCGTGTTTTGAACAATACCTGCAATGGATAACAAGAGACAAACAACTATCTCCTACTCTAATGGATTAGACAAAATCGATCTATCTATGAAGATTAAAACAAGCATAGACAAGTACATGTAAACACATACTATAAGGAAAAAGGCCAAGTATATTGATGAGAACTTTAAAAAGAAACTTACAACCTTCATATGATGTTGTAGCAGCCTCTCCAAGTCCTCCTCATCCAACCCCTTGCTCGAAAGATCCACGATCATAATAACAATGCTTTGCTGATTTCTTCCTCTTTGTTCACCATGATAATGCCTCCATTTATAAGATTTGAGAGGCTCAACCACCTTGTTTATATTTGGGATTAGTTGAGGATATGGCTCCAATAGTTGTGATATCTCCCTTAGATGCATCCTAAGGGTTAGATTTGAGCCAAAACAACTCGTTTAATTCATAGATCTCCTTAGAAGAAAAAGGGATTTCTTCCAAGATTTGCTCAACCAATTCGGTGCTCTCTTACAATGGGAAACAAAGTGCTACAATGCTCTCTTCTAGATGGAAAAAGAGCGCTAACACTCCCTGTATATGAGCAGAGGAGCGTCAATCTTCCCAAAATTTTTCAAGATGACCAATTCTCATATAAAAAACCTTTGTTCCGACTGTCTCATGATAGGGCTTATTCTTCTAACATGTTTTTAGGGGTTGTATCAGGTGTTTTCAAGGTGTCGTTCGTGATGCGACACTTACGCGACAAGAATATGACACTTACGACACTTACGACAATGAGAATGTGACATTATCGAAGTGAGGAATTTTGATGTGTAACAGATTTCCCCCCAAAGTGTGAAGTTAGAAAATGAAAGTTGTTGGCTGAAACACTTTGTGGATTCTTCGAAGCAAGGGCGTGGAGTCGGGGAACCTGGTAGAAGCTGCAGACAACCATAAAATAATGTTAATTTGTATTCCATTCCTGAGGCAGACATACCTATGCTCGGACTATAAGTGACTCAATGAATTACTGCCAATAAATACATTACGGATCCATATTGACTAAGGGTATGGCCACCAGAGATACAATGTGGATCCATACTTCTATGACATGAACATATCATAGCCACGCAAAATACACAGTCGATCTACGAGATTATAAAACATAGCCACAGACCAATACAATGTAGATCTATGTGACAACATATACACCAACATGCTCAAATGATTTCCTTTGCAACCTAGGCAGAACATCTAACATAGTGAAATGTTCAACCTAGGGTATTCATCCCAATCCCGATGCAGTACAAATATATCCATGTGAATAGATGATTTGATGTGGAACATGGTAGAAACCACTTGATTACCGGTCATTGAGGTAAACTGTTAACAAGTGCGAGGGAAAACACCAATGATGTCAACAAATTCCAAGGTACCTTAGTACATTTCAACGAATGCGAATAAGTGAGTTGAGGTCGAAAATTCGTGGAATCATCCGATCAGAGGTCAATGATGTAAACCTATTGTCAGAAGCGAGGAGGCATGCATGTCCCAAGGTACTAACTAGTTTCTAATTCTAATTCCCGGATGATGTGTTGAAGTCAACATGAAAAGACTCGTCGAAGGAGGGCCTTGATGTATCCCCTATCATTGACACGAAACTGACACAGGAAAGTGAAAAGATATAGCAGATGAACATAGACTGACACGGGTATGGAAACTGGTAATTTTGTGGATGTTTGACTCTCGAGGCAGATACTTCTCTTGAACACTGAGGTACGACGTGAGACTTGGCAGCATAAACACAGAATGGACCAAAATATAATGCAGCGAATGCTAAGGCATTCTTTGGATGGGTCAAAGGAGTGGAAAGATTCATCGGATTGGTTCAATGTGGAGGTTTAGCGGATTATCCAAGTGTTTAGTGTGGAGGTTAAAAATATTTCTGTGTTCAAGGGCGACTGCAAGAGCTACTTTCAAAAGTTTTCAAGAAACTTGACCCACTTCCTTCAATTTTTTCCCCCATCCAGTTAGATGAGTACCTGTTTTTAATTTAACGAGCTCAAGGAGGATAACACATGCTTGATATAACTGACCTTCGTTAGGTTCCTCTTCCTTTATTTAATGAACTGGAAGAAGTAAGGGTTCATTCCCATATGGTTCCTTCAATGTGTAGTTTAGCGAGTCAAGAGAAATAAAACTTGGTGGTTTTTCATATTTATAGAGTCTGAAAAGAACTTAAAGGTGACTCCAGGGTTGTCCTTTTTCGTAATTTTAGTCCTCAAGGTCTGAAAGAGAGATAAAATATTACTCGGAAGATTCCCTTTTGAATCTTTTAACGAGTGTGAAAAGAGGCAAGATCACTCTACAATCGTTTCATGTTTAGAGAGTCTGAAAAGAGCTTAAAGGAGACTCTAGGGGGTTCCTTTTTCGTATAACCTTTACGAGTCCAAAAAAGTGATAAAAGTATACTCGGTTACATTCTCATGTATTTGTGAGCGCAAGAAAGAACAAATACTAATCTCATTGACGTTACAAGGTTATCGAAAAAACTCTTCTCAAAATCCTGTAAAAACAAGTTGTTCTGGGCAAAAGACATTAGTAATTTCTCGAAAAATGACAAAAAACCCAAAAATAGACTTTATAACAAGGAGAAATGACAAAAAACCCAAAAATACAACATTTAATTTCTTCTCTGATATGTTTCATTGTTGCATTTGGCAACATGTCTTTTGGATGTTTGGTAATTTTGAATAAGAGAAAGTTGTGTATATGAGATCTCTAAGTAATGGTTTGACATCTTTGTGTGAGTGTGCAAGGACAATTATTTACTTTAAGTGCTTTAATGTTCTGTCTAGACAAATGCTATAGTGCTGTTTCCATTTTGCATATCTAAGAACGGTTTGAATATCTATCTTCCACTGTACATGAACCTGTAATGGAGCATCCTACCATACTTAGCTTTCTTCCCTAGAATTAATCAGGTGTCACTTTTCATATATAGGTACAATTAAGACCTCCATCTCTCCCATACATGCACTTACAATGGAGTGTTTATACTCTACTTGGTAGTTCTTTTAGCTCAGTTAAGTTTCTAGAATGTTAATGAGTGATTGTGTGGTTGTTACAGGAGATAGAATCATATCCCATATCCATCTTTGATGAGCCAACAATGAGCAAGATATATCCCCTAAACAAGAATTCTGAGTTATACATCTGTTAATCAATTTTTCTTTCGGGATTTTGAATTGTATGTGTGGAGTGTTATTTGAAAGGTGTGAAACATAGTGTTTAGTTTAATAAGTAGTTTTCTTACATAGACTATACTCAACATATATTGACAATTATCTGTTATCGGTACATACAGTACATCAACTCTATTGATTACGAAACCAGATTGACATATTAAATGATTGCAATTTATTGGGCATATAATTGCACCAACATTTTGGCGTTGTTTCCGAGGAGTTGTAAATGGTAATAGGTAGTGCTTTGCATTAGATTGTTTTTATGGTTTTGGAGTGGTTTTAAGGGAAACTTGAGGGCGGGGAGAAGACGATAAGACGTGAGGGAAGACTCCACACAGCCACTTTAGTGGGGTTGCTCCAAATTCAGGTTGTCCTCTTACCTTTAGTAAGTGAATTTTGTGTGAATTAGTATTTAGATTTTTATTTTTATGCATAAACATAGAGATAACAAAGGTAGATTTGTTACATCTAAAATTGCAGAAAATTCAAGAAAACCCCCCAAAGTTACAGAAAAATCAAGAAAAACCTCCCATACTAATTCAGCTAGTGTTTTTGTAGGAAAAATCCTTAGAAGAAAAAGTTCAAAGGCAGTAATTGAAACTACAACTAAAGGTACCAAATCTGAAGCTACTGTTCAGATTGAAAACATAGTACAAGGAAGAAGGGAAGCACTGACGACCCAATCAGAAGGACTAAATGGAAAAGAGATAGAGGTAGTACTAGAAGAGGCTGAATCTATTATTGGGACAACACACAAGGTATTGGAACAATTGGATACACCAACCAAACCAGTGGTTGAACCATCACTTAGTGGGGAGACATCACTAGCACCCTACAACATGCTATTTGGAGATATGGAAGATGAAGAGGGAAATGCAAACAACGAAACAAAGACATTTGGATTCCCAATATTAGACATTACCAGAAATGTTTCTATGAAGAATATTCCACTGTCATCACTACCTCACTTCCATGGTATGTCAACAAAATATCTTGATTCATTTTTGTTTGAATTTGATATACTATGTAGGAGTTATAATTACACTGATAGTGCACAAAAACTAAAACTCTTTCCAGCCACACTTAAATACTCAACATTAGGGTGGTTTATGAGCCTAGGAGAACACACTATATTATCTTGGGATGGTGTTGGCACAGGGGCAGACCCAGGGTTCAACGCTTCAACAACGTACCAACAAAACCCTAACTACCGACCCTTTCGACAACACCTGCACGAAGCAAATGATCCGGATTATTTTCGGCACGAAATGAGATTGGAGATATAATAAAGAAATGCACAGAGATATCACATATATTCAATAATATAACAGAAATATATCATAGATGCAACCATAAATATAGATATACAGTAATACACGATTTCTATTAATGAAACAAATGTACAGAGACTGTAAAATACAGAGTGAAAGACTCGATAGAATGGTGGCAGCTTATCTCTGAGAAGAGATGTGACGGCTACTCGCATTCGCAAGAAGATGATTACAATGAGGCTCTGAAGGCCTTTTTAAAATAAATAGGAATGCCAAAAGTCCTAGACATCCAAAAACCTAACCCTAGGAGATGAAGCGCCAAAAGTCATGTGGGCCCCGTTTGGGTAAGTTAGTACATCAACTTCCCGGGGTCGTAACTTTTGCATACGATCTCCGTTTTAGGCATATGATAGCTCGTTGGAAAGGTATCATCAAGGAGATTCATTTTGGGGGATCAATTATTATTTTATCTATGATTGATAACTTCAATCTCAAAAAACCTTCATTTGGGCCCTCAAAATGGTCCCGGAAGTTAAAAACTGCTAAAAATAGTAAATTGCCAAATTTGCCAGAAAACTATTTTGAGCCAGTCGGAAAAGGTGGGTGGCCACCGATATCCAACTTTATCAATCCTTCCTCCTTAGGAAGCAATGGTCTCCATTGCGTTGAGTTCCCAAGGGAGAGGGAAAAACTTTTGTTGAATCTGCATCTTGGTGAGCTGCTTGCCTTGCTGGAGACGTCGTGCTGCTTAGTTTGTGGAAATCTGTCACGAACCTGTTGAGGCTAAGGCTGTTCAACAAGTTGAGATACATGAGAGGATGGTGTGCAGAAGGAATCTTTGCACTTTGCTGCAACCTTGTCGACTTGCTTCTGTTGGATAGAAGGTGCTTGGGGCGAAGCTATAGTGGTTGCAGTGTCCTTCTGTTCCCCTTTTGAACAGATTGTGAAGAAGCTGAATTTTGTAGTATAAGATACTACCTTGCGGCACTTTTTAGGTGAAACAATAGTTGGAACTACCTCTGGTATTCTGTAGAGATGACCCCCCAGAGAAACAATGACACTGCGGGGTCGAGACTCATAAACAACGTGGCGCTTCCACATATATGGTTGGCCCAAGAGAACATCACAGACATCTAGTGGGGCAACATCACATAATATATCATCCTTGAAGGGTTGGATTCCATATGACAATCGACATTGCTGGCTGACACGAATTTCTCGTCTTTGACGAAGCCACCCGATGTTGTATGGCTGTGGGTGTGGTGTTTTCGACAATCCCAACTGTTTGACAACCTCTGCTGAGATGAGGTTCTTTTGGCTTTCGCTATCAACATTAAAATGCAGCGGGGTCCCCTTCACCCACATCTATGAATGAAAAGGCACCCCCCCTCTTCAGGATATGTTGGTTCTTCTGGTTGAATTGTTGCGGTCACGATAATAACAGTGGGGTCTGCGTCAATGATCTGTCCTTTACCAGTATTTTTCAGAATCAGATTCTAAATCAGGGTTCGACTCCTTGTCTTTTATATTGTCCACCAATGACTGTTTTGAACGACATTCATCAGTGTTGTGCCAGGGGCTTTTGTGGAAATCACATCATTTTCCGGTGTCCTTCTTTGTCTTCCCGTGACCCTTCTTTTCATGTGGCTTGGACTGGTTTTCAGGAGACTGTTTGTTAGGGACGCCTTTATCATACTTTGGTTGTTGCGAATTTGCAGAACCAAATCCCATTTGTTCTTGTGCTTAAATTTCTGCTCGATTTTAACAACATATCGATAGGCAGCACCGAGTGATGAGATGTCTAGAAAATCCATTTCAGTTTGGATGTATTTGTGTAGAGCCCCACGGTGTTTCAGAACCAAATGTCGTTCGGAGTCTTTGATACCTAGTTTGGTGCGCAAGGTATGGAAGGTATTGGTGAACTCTGGAACTATTTGGCCCCTCTCTTGCTACAGTGTGGTCCATCTCATGTACTGGTCCTCATAGTTGCCAATAGGGTAATATTGTTCCTTTACCGCTTCCACAAAAAAATCCCAAGTGGGATCGACCCCATATATTTCAGACTCCTTTATGGAACTCTGCTCCCAATAAGTTTCCCACCAATGTTTGACATGGGGGAGATATTTAAGGAGTGCGAAGGTGATCTTTTCTTTGTCGAAAAATTTGTGAACAGAGAAATAACCTTCTAGTAGATTTAACCATTTGTCTAGGGCTTATGCATCTATCTGTCCTTGAAATACAATAATATCAAAATTAACTTGTACCTTGAAAGGTGAGGTGCCTCCAAAGTGGCCGCTTGATGAAGATGCACCTGTTACTATCGGCAGGCGTTGAAGGATGTGGGAAAAATTCTCCATCATTTTGTCCCTCTGTCGCGTGAGAGATTGCTCAAACAACAGATTGATAGGATCGTCTGCTCCGTCATTTTTCTTTTCTTCTGCCATTGAGGGTTTCTTGGGTGTGTGAGAGCGATTGTCCTCAAGAGAGACAATATCGAGACCCAAATTGCTATACTCAGACCTCATTGGGGACATGCACTGAAAAAAAGGACCAAGAACAACCTGCTCCGATACCATTGATCCGGATTATTTTCGGCACGAAATGAGATCGAAGATATAATAAAGAAATGCACAGAGATATCATAGATATTCAATAATATAACAGAAATATATCAGAGATGCAACCATAAACATAGATATACAGTAATACACGATTTCTATTAATGAAATAAATGTACAGAGACTGTAAAATATAGAGTGAAAGACTCGATAGAATGATGGCAGCTTATCTCTGAGAATAGATGTGACGGCTACTCGCATTCGCAAGAAGATGATTACAATGAGGCTCTGAAGGCCTTTTTACAATAAATAGGAATGCCAAAAGTCCTAGACATCCAAAAACCTAACCCTAGGAGATGAAGCACCAAAAGTCATGTGGGCCCCGTTTGGGTAAGTTAGTACATCAACTTCCTGGGGTCATAACTTTTGCATACGATCTCTGTTTTAGGCGTATTATAGCTCGTTGGAAAGGTATCGTCGAGGAGATTAATTTTTGGGGTTCAATTATTATTTTAGCTATCATTGAGAACCTCGATCTCGAAAAACCTTCATTTGGGCCCTCAAAATGGCCCCGGAAGTTAAAAACTGCTAAAAATAATAAATTGCCAAAATTGCCAAAAAACTATTTTGAGCCAGTCGGAAAAAGTGGGTGGCCACCAATATCCACCTGGATCAGTAGATGAAGTCTCACCCGAGGTAGAGGCAGGGGGGGTTGCAGGACTCATGTGTCTACAACTAGGATGGGACATAGATCTGTGATTACAAAACTTAGCAGAGCACTTTAGACAACAATATGCATTAGTTCTTGAGTCTCATTCACATCATAGATTAAACCCTTATTACAGATCACTTCCAATCACTTAGCACGTAAAATTATCTCAGATCTAGCATTCATTTACCTTTAATACCATTAAGCACTAAGCAACAACATCAGATGCATTCATCATACATTATAACAACAACACTAAGCAGATAAACAACATAAATCACATCGCACAAAGCATATCAATACACAAGATATACGTGGTTCACCCCATTGTGGGGCTACGTCCACCAACTTCTTCTTCTTATTTATTAGTCTTCAATCTTCTTACATTTATCTACTCCTGTGCAAAAAGCCATAGAGCCCAACTCCGTAGAGGATAGGAGATTTGCGCATTGTGCACTAGATCCTCCTTCCCAAAATTAGGTCAAGGCACATAGCCAACTCCTTATTAGCACAGAGCCTTACCAACATATCATGCACATATCCAATCAACCAAAGCTCTTACATCACTTGCACTAAGATTCTACTACTTTCTACATTACATTCCTTCCTATATATACTTTTACAAAAAGGCCTAAACATGGGTAAAACCATGGGCCGACATCCCATAACCCATTACATAAACTCTAGTAAACCATTTGTTGGGTCCACAAGTCCACAAAATAAGTGAGATCCCATGCTCTCAGCTCCTCCTGGTGCTCCATCTTAGACCAGTCTGTCGAAGTCCCAAAAGTGGTCAAACACGACCAATGTTTCCTCAAAACTTGGTCAAGGGCCAACAGGTCCCCAACACTCACCTGTGACTCGTCTCGAGTCACTTAGATCTGGGCAACACTGCTTCAAAGGCCTCGATATTATCTCGAGCTACCTCGACTTGCTGCTTCGCTAGAGCCTCCTGCTCGGCGAACTCCTGGATCACTTGCTCTGTAACAGGACCTTTTAGGCGTTGATCGACTGTCGCAACCACTTGGTCTAGCTACGATCCTTGTCCTTCAATATCTTCAAAAACCATGCAGGCTTCATCCTACACCGACTGTAGTCTTTGTGTAACATCCATGATTCTGCTGTTGGACTGCGTGCTACTCCTGTGATCTCTTCATTTGCTCGAACGCAGTGAGTAGCTTCATTTGCGCCTACATGGTGAATGCATGTTGTTGCGCCTCCTGTAGTTGTGCTTCCAGTTTCCTTAGCTCCAGATCTTCTGCGAGGCGTTCATATGTTTTCACACTTCGATCACTCAACTGCTTACATTTTGAGGTGAGGGTCCTAATCCTTCCAACTGCGCTCTTGGCGACTTCCTCTCTCTGATCGCACACTTATTGCGGAGTGCTCGACACTGCTTGGATCTCTAACTTCATTATCCATGCTTGAAGCTGCTGAATGGTCTCAACGAGCTTCCTCACTTGCATATCGAATGACTCTGGTTGCTCCTATGCCAAGCCCGACATAGAGAGAAGTTCTTTAGTCACTGCCTCTTTGACTGCAGTCTTCTCTATGAGCAGCTGGTCTTTTTCTTTATGTATCTTTGCATTGTCCTCCTTGAACATTGCCCAAATTTCATCTTTCTCCTTTTCCTAGGCAGTTACGCAAGACTGCACAACTCATAGTTGCTCTAAGACCTCCTCCTTTTCTTGCTTCAAGGATTTTGTAGCCTTCTCCTTTTCTTCATGGAATCGATGAAGTTGAGCCTCTATTGCATCTGCTAGCCTTCGTAATTGGGCATGCTCATCTCCCAATTCTACAATCTTCGACGAAGAAGGTGAAATAGGTACTTGTGCAGCTCGAATGGATGGCTTGTTGTATCTCCTTCAACTCCTTCTCGATTCTTTCATACAAAGTCTCCTGCTTTGATTTGTATTTTTGCACGATATCCTCTGAAGCATCCTCCATGGCTGTGATGATTAGATCGACGTATTCCTCTGTGAGTGTGGCCTTCATCTTGGGCTTACTAATGCACGTCTTCTTTCTTGATGAGGGTTTCTGCGGAGAAACCTTCCTCTTCTTTGATGTTTTGACCTCGGGAGGGGGATCCTTCGGTGGTGTAACTTCACCTTTGCCTTTATTTTCTCCTTTTCCCCCTCCTTATTCTTGATTTAGTTTGTCTCCTCCTCCTGCTGCGGGCGAGTCAGGTTCACTTTCCTTTGAGGTGCTGTCCTCCTCATCAGTTTATATGTTCTGCACTTCCTCCTTTTTCTTTGCGCTAGTTTTTCCGTCATGCTCGACTCAGGTGATCAAAGGGCTTCCTATGATGTCGGGGTCAGAGATTTCTACATCTTCCACCAGTACAAGGAAATCCGCCAACCATTCTTTAGTGATCTCCTCCATGTATTCATCGGTCAACTTATAATAGAACTGCAACTCTTCCTTACTCTCATCCCTGCGCGTAATGATGTAGATAAATTATCGATCTGCGTGGAACTTCACTAGCGGTCTGTACTGGTGCAATGTGTTCAGTGTCATTCTTGGAAATGCCTCAATAGCATGCTTCAGTTGCTGGTAGTAGGCATGGAAGACAACGTTTGACTTCCACTACTTCGACATATCATTCGTATACCACAAGGTAGAGAACCTTGCGGCCAATGACTTCGATGGATCAACTTCTGGAAATGTCACTCCTTCCGGCATCTGCCAAGCGACAAATGCGATCAGTACAAGTAACCAACTGAAATGGAATTCATACCCTTGATCCTATGCTTCACAACATTCCTTCTCGAGCTCGTTGATGAGGTAACTCGCCCAGTTCATTTGCATCCCCTCCACGCACTTTCCTGCGAGGTCCACTATGAATCCTGTGACCTGCATGGGATGGTTCTTTCTAATGATCTTTCCAACTATAAGATGACAAGATAGGCGCACTGCGCCATCCTAGATGTAGGCTACCTTGTAGCCTTGCTTTTCCTTTTGTACATCGCCATAATCCTCCTTTATGTGCTGTGCCAGAGAGCGATCTGAAGTCTTCCCTGGGTATAACTGCTGAGGGTCTAGTCCCTGCATTCTCAGTCCCGTGATCAGGTGGATTAGTGTTAGATCTATAGTGACGTGCCTGTCGAGCCATAGATATCCTCCATGATAGCATGACAGGAGGAGTTTAATGCAAGCGTTAATCTCCTGATGTCGGCCAAAGTGAGGGATCTTCATCATGTTCAGTATCATTGATTTTGAGATCTCCTTAGTCCACGACTGGGATATTATGCACGACTTCTTCCCAGTCATCTTCATCAAATACCTATGTGGCACGAGCATTGCATAGTTCTTCCTATCTCCGAGGTTAAAATCATTGTTCTTCAAAGCTGGGATCTGTCCTAACTGGGGTCCAACTACATGTATCCCCTTTGGGATGTATGCAGTGATCAACGTGTACTCAAAGTCATGGGGGATACTATCATGGTTAACCGCGCTAGCCAAAGGTGGTATATAATCTGGCAATATCGACGAGATTTGCTTCGCGTTAGCCCAATCGTCGCGGTGCTTGCTTAGCTTCTCAGTAATATGACTATAACGATGTCTAGTCAAGGGGGATTCTTGTAGTCCCCCAGTCGTCGACGCCTGTATTCCTACAAACATAACTCTCTCAGCCATGAGCTCCATGAGAATCTCCTCCACAGACTTCTCTAACACGCTAGGTTCACCCGACATTCACACTTGTAACCAAATAGATCGGGCAGGTAAACATACAAGCAAGGTAATCAAACAGACGATGAGGTCCATAAATCACAACACGATACACAATCGATTCTCTGTTAGCTCGAATAATCACGGGTGGCAAAAAGTGGTCCCAACGTAGCGTTCGACAGGTTAAATAAGCAAGCGTCATAACTGATTCCTCCAACGGGCAGGAATGCATCCATCAATGCGAATTCATCTGTTATGGTGCGGTCTCAACGGTCCATTCGATCATAACTGCGTTTTCTATCCGTTCCAGGGTGTCATTCTAATGGTCGGGGTGCCTCCAATGGTCATATAGATTTGTCGTGGCGAAGTCCCATTCTGCGTGGTTTTACTATTTTGACGAGGCTCAAGTTCTGCAGATCTTCCTCCTGCGAAGTCTTCTCTAGAACTTTCTATAGTTTTTCTAACTTGGCTTTCTTCTTACTGAGCTTCCTTGCCTTCTTTCCTGCGATCTGAGTCTCTGGATTCCTCTTTCCATTCTTATTCTTATCTTCTCTTAGCATAATGACTTCGCGCTGCTGATGTTCTTTCAAAGAGTTCAAAGGTAATACCTCTTCTCTTATTAACTCTAGGGTAGGTATTCTTCTTTCTTGCATGGATAGGTCCTTCAAACCTTTTTGCATTCTTTCAACTTTGGTAGCTACTTATCTTTCATTCTGCTGCTTCGACTCAACTTCTCATTCTTCTATCAGTCGATCTATTCTTCTAGCTATGAGATCCCTTAGTTCTTGCTTTTTCTTTTCTGTGGCTTCCTCCTCTACTTTCCTTCTGATATGATCCTTTTCAATCCAAGTCTTTCCTAACAAAAGTGGAAAAGAAGCATTGTTATCATCAAACTTAATGACTTCAAATTCTCTTTAGTCGATGTTTCATGAGCAATCATAGGTACATTAGTAACTCTTCCACATAGGGTTATCATCTTTCCTTTAAACAAGCCTATCCTTCCCAATGAAGGTACCATACAAGGCTTTCCCAAAATTTACCAAGTGCTTTCTGGCATAATGTTCACGTGTGTTTCTTCATCCAATACACAGTTTATGTCGAAGTCTTCTATTCTTGTAACTATGCGTTGTTTTTCTTTCAGGATCTCTGGTAAACTGATGTCTCTGTGATCATCCATTACTTCTTTTAACTGTACTAACATAGTCTCAGACTCTTTCATTTTATGATTCTTTAACATATCCTTAGTCTCTTGACCTTCTTTATAGTTTTCTTGTCTCATGTTCATCTTTTCAACTTTAGCAATCATCCTTGGGCAATCCTCAACCTCATGACCAAAGGATTTACAACAAAGACAAATAGGACCTATACCAAGGCATTCCTTAGCAAGATGTCCCGGTCTTCTGCAATTATAACATAGTGTTAATCCTCTCTTTCTTTTAAACGATCCCCAACCTCTCATTTACTGTGCACTGGGATCACAGTGATGGACTTGCAATTTGCAAAAATTCTTTCTAGGTTCCTGCATCCACTTGTTAGTCCAAAAATTCTTTCTATGCATAGGAATAACATATCTTTCTCTATTTCTATCAAATTTATTCATATCAACTCTTTCTTCTAACTGTGCCCTAACTTTCAGACTAGGAAAAAACCTATCAAACATACCTAGATTCATGCTTTCGAAATAAATTTTTTCACTTATCTTACCCTTACCAGAGCACAAAGTTTTAAGATCTTACCTCTTTTCTTTAGATTAGGTTTCTTTCTTAGCACAAAGATTCACAAGTCAAGTAGAATACTGTGCACTAGAACAACAGATCTACGCACAAAGATTTCTCTTTTCTTCAGTTCCCAACAATCACAGTTTCAGGTCCCGACAACAGAACCATTTGTTGGCACAGGGGCAGACCCAGGGTTCAACGCTTCAACAACGCACCAACAAAACCCTAACTACTGTCCCTTTCGGCAACACCTGCGAAGCAAATGATGTCTCACCTGAGGTAGAGGTAGGGGGGGTTGCAGGACTCATGTGTCTACAACTAGGCTGGGACACAGATCTATGATTACAACACTTAGCAAAGCACTTTAGACAAAAATATGCATTAGTTCTTGAGTCTCATTCACATCGCAGATTAAACCCTTATTACAGATCCGTACAATAACAATAAAGATCAAGCACTTCCAATCACTTAGCACGTAGCATTAGCTCAGATCTAGCATCCATTTACCTTTAATACCATTAAGAACTAAGCAACAACATTAGATGCATTCATCATACATTATAACAACAACACTAAGTAGATAAACAACATAAATGACATTGCACAAAGCATATGAAGACACATGATATACGTGGTTCACCCTAGAGTGGGGCTACATCCACCAACTTCTTCTTCTTCTTTATTAGTCTTCAATCTTCTTACATTTATCTTATCCTATGCACAAATCCACAGATCCCAACTCCGCAGAGGACAGACTATCTATGCACTGCACACCAGATCCTCCTTCCCAAAATCAGGTCAAGGCACAAAGCCAACTCCTTATTAGCACATAGCCTTACCAACATATCGTGCACATAGACAATCAACCAAATCTCTTACATCACTTGCACTAAGCTTCTACTACTTTCTACATTACATTCCTTCCTATATATACTTTTTACAAAAAGGCCTAAACATGGGTAAAACCATGGGCCGACATCCCATAAACCATTACATAAAACCTAGTAGGTCCACAAGTCCACAAAATAAGTGAGATCCCGTGATCTTAGCGCCGCCTGGTGCTCCATCTTCGACCAGCCTGTCGAAGTCCCAAAAGTGGTCAAACACGACCAATCTTTCCTCAAAACTTGGTGAAGGGCCAATAGATGGAATGAAGGAGAACTTCCTCTAGAAATATCAAGACTACTGCAGACCTAGCGATGCTAGGAATGACATATTTAAAATTCAACAATCTAAGAAGGAAAGTTTGGAAGATTACCTAGAAAGGTTCCTATATAACTATCAAAAGAAAAAAAAATTGCCACAGTGAGGACCATCTTCCTAAAGGGTATAAGGGATGACTGTATCGAGGTACTAAACCTCATGAATTCTGGGGATGTGTATCAGAAACCGTTTGCAGACATTGCAGAGTATTATAAAAGGTACTCTCACAACCAAGCCAAAACAAGAAAAAGTGTAAGAGATCCTATAGACATATCTAACAAACTTGTTTCAGGAGGTGTTACAAGGATAAAATTAGGGAATCTACTTGAAAACTTCAAAACATACATCCTAAATACAATCAATATCCATTTGGACACCATGAAAATAAAAAATAAACAACAAGAAGAAAATGCTACTTTAGCAATTTTCTGTCCTCGGTGCAGGAAGAAGCACCATGAAAAAGAATCTCCTATTAATGTTATCGAAATCTCTGGCCTTTGTACAAAATATCACCCTACCAATGAGTGCCCTTTATTACCTAAACTAAAAGACATTTTTAAGGGAGGGGGAGAACCTCAGGAAACATCATATCTCCCCAATAGGGCATGGAGACAACAAAATCCTAACATGTTCTATGACCCTACCATGCAATATCCACAACAACATTGGATTCCTCCAATGCCTTATCCTCAATGGACACATCATCAACCACAAGTCCAACCTTGGAAACAAGGATGGAGAAGCCATGCATATGGGAATGTTCCTTTTCAAACACCAATTCTTCCTACTTATCAACGATATCCTTCAAATATCTCTCAGTTGTTACCTATATTTAATCCACTTGCTTTACTTCCACATTCCCAGCTGCAAACACAACTCACCTTGCCTTTGAACCCAAATCAACAACAACAAATCCTAGCCGTACCTAATCCAAATCCCCCTCGGCCTACCCCTATTCCTGCACAACCCATCCCTAATCCAAACAATAGACCTACTCAACCTATACAGAACCTTGAAGTGCAAACTTTCCCAACTTATGTAATAAATCCTACTTCACTAAATGAAATTCAATTGAGATCTGGGAAAGTCTTGAATAAGCCGAATTCTACAATGGTTATTAAAGAATACGAACATATAGATGACAAACCCAATGAAGAGTAAGACATCCATGTACAAGAGAAAATTCCCCCTCACACTCCTCAACCATCAGAAATACCTCAAGAAGCTAATCCTCCACCCTCTCCAGAAAGACTAGTTGTGAAGAAACCTGAGGTACCTCTAGGACATGACTTGGAAGTTAAACTAAGAAATGTATGTGTAAATATTCCCCTACTCCAAGCAATTAAATATATTCCTATCTATGCTAAAATTATAAGGGATATTTGCATCAAAAATTCTGGAAGGAAGAGGAAGGAACCTCCTGTCATAAAAGTGGTTGGACAACTATCAAAATTTATATCAGAAATTCCATCCAAATATAATGATCTAGGAAACCTAGTGGTGACTGTAGAAATTAATGGTATTTCTTTGTCAAACACCCTTATTGATCTAGGAGAAGCAATAAATGTTATGACTGTTGATACCATGTGTACGCTACAACTAAATCATTTAAGGCCAACACAGACCTTGTTGGAATTGGCAGACAAATTAGTCATCAGCCCAATAGGAAGCCTAGATGATGTAACAGTTACCTTAGCTTCCTGGAAGTATCCTGTGGAATTCTTGGTAATTCATTCAAAATACTCAAAACCTAGGCATCAAATTGTGCTTGGTCGACCTTGGTTGGCCACTGCTGATGCATTTATTAGTTGTCGACCTAGGGAGATGACAATTTCTAATGGGACCCACAGTCAGAAACTTGTTCTCTTTCCTTCTACCCAACCAACTACTGAAGTTCTAGTATGGTTGGAGAATCCCTATGGGGAGGAGAACTGTGCTCAGCTTCTGTTAACACTTGATCAATCAAAGGGAGTTCAAGAACAAACCAAAGATTTTTTTTTAAGCCTATTTTTAACCAATGCAGAATGCATTGAGTATCCTCAATCTTTCCCAGAATTCACACATATTTTTAGCCCTGAGTTCCAGGAGGTTTGGCATCCCTCCACTTATACATTATTTACTATACCAACGATAAGTGAAGAAGAGAAGACAAATGTCCAAACTATTGAAATCAGTCCCGAGAAACCCTTGTGTATAAATTCTGGCCTAGAATCAGATCAACAACAAAAAATAATCCGAATGATCCAAGGTCAGTTCAGATCTTTTGCATGGGATTACTCTGATATGAAAGGAATTCACCTTGACACCTGTATACACCATATTTACACCAATGATCAAATCAAACCTGTTAGGCAACCCAAAAGAAGAATAAACCCAACCTTAAAAGACATAGTGAAAGAAGAGCTTCAAAAACTCTTACATGTCAATTTCATTTACCCTATTTCAGATAACAAATGGGTGTCTCCATTAGTCATTGTCCCCAAGAAAAATGGCAAGTCAAGAATTTGTGTGGACTTTAGGGAGTTGAACAAGGCGACCTATAGAGACTATTTTCTCTTACCTTTTATAGACTAGGTCTTGGACACCTTGTCTGGGAAGAGGTACTTCTCTTTCCTAGACGGGTTTAGTGGGTATAATCAGATCTGAATTGCCCCTAAAGATCAGGAGAAAACCACATTCACTTGTCCATGGGGTACTTATGCTTATAGGGTTCTTCCCTTTGGGTTGTTTAATGCCCCTGCCACCTTTCAGAGGGCTGCCCTAGCCTTTTTATTTATTTAACCCATGACTCTGTAGAAGTCTATATGGACGACTTCACAGTATATGGGGATGATTTTAAACAAGCATTGGACAATTTGGAGAAAGTATTGATCAGGTGTAAAGAGACTACTCTCTCCCTCAACCATGAAAAATCTAGAATGATGCTCATCGAGGGGATTGTCTTGGGTCATCATATTTCCGATACTGGCATACGAGTAGATCCTGCTGAAATTGACATTGTTTCTCAAATCAGAATCCCTAGCTAACAAAAAGAAGTTAGAAGCTTCTTGGGGCATGATGGATATTACATGAGATTTATTCAAAATTTCACAAATTTGGCTGCCCCACTGTTCAAATTATTAGCAAAGGAGGTTGAATTCCATTGGGATGAGCAATGTCAGATTTCTTTTGAAATTTTAAGGAAAAATATTTCCAGTTCCCTTGTGTTAATAGGACCGAATTGGTCTCTTCCCTTTCATATATGCATTGATGCCTCAGATACCGCTTTGGGAGACATGCTAAGACAAAGAGAAAACCAACTTCCTTATGCTATCTACTTTGTCAGCAAAAATATATCCCATACTGAAGTGAATTACACTGTCACTGAAAATGAATTCTTATCAGTAGTTCATGCCATTAATAAATTCAGACACTACATAATAGGGTATGAGGTTTTTGTACACACAGATCACTCAACTATTAGGTTTGTAATGAATAAACCTGTGACAAATGCTAGAGTTACTAGATGGATGCTACTATTGCAAGAATTCAATATTACTATCATTGATAGACCTAACAAAGATAACCTTGTTGATGATTTCTTATTGAGACTCATCCATACAAGTGATAATGCCCCAGTGGATGACAATTTTCCAGATGAAAGTCTGTTTTCTATTTCTACTTACATTCCTTGGTATGAAAATGTGGCAAACTATCTTGTAACAGGGAAATTACCTCAGGATTTGTCCCTTCGAGAAAAACAAAGGATTATTCAGCTGAGTGCAAATTATATGTGGCATGATGACTGTCTATACCGTAAAGGACCTGATTTGGTGATTAGAATATGTGTACGGGAAGATGAGATGTATGATATCTTCAAAGACTGCCATGATGGCCCATGTGGGGGCCATTTTGCTGAAAAGAGGATGAAATACAATAACTGCACACATGCTACTATTAGCCAACCATTTTTAGGGATGCAAAGAAATATGTGGCCAGTTGTGATGATTTTTAGAGGATGGGAAAACCAACTGCAAGTGATGAGATGCCTCTCCAAGGTCAGGTAGTGATTGAACCATTTGAGAAATGGGATTTGGACTTTGTAGGCCCTATCAACCCCATGGCTAGAAGAAGAAGGTATATATTGGTTTGTAAAGATTATGTGACTAAATGGGTAGAGGCTAAAGCTTTGTACTCTGCAAATGAACAATCAATTGTTGATTTTCTATTCGAAGACATCTTTACTCGTTTTGGTGTGCCTCAAGAAATAGTTACAGACCAAGGAACCCAATTTATCTCCAATCTGGTCAAATTTATAACTGAACAATATCAAATTAAACATAGGAAATCCTCACCCCTAAGAAAATGAACAAGTATAATCAACCAACAAAGTGATAGAGGCTATACTTACCAAGACAGTTCAGTTACACCATAAATATTGGGTAAATCGGTTGCCTAAATCCTTATGGGACTACATAACAACTTGGAGAAACGCCACAGGCCATACACCTTATGAATTAGTGTATGGGAAGCAAGTGTTGCTACCCATAGAATTTCAAGTAAAAACTTTCAGGATTGCTATGCAATTGGGAATGGATTTGGATGAAGCCCCAAAACAGAGGATATTGAAGCTAAATGAACTTGATGAAATCATACAAGATGCTCTACAAAGGACTACACTTATTCAAGAACAAAGGACCAAATGGCATGACAAGTATATCAAGAAGAATTTTTTTTAGTCCGGTGATTGGGCCCTTCTATATGACAGTAGGTTCAAGAATTTTAAAGGTAAATTTTCCACTCGATGGTTGGGACCTTATGAAGTAGACACAGTTTATGACAATGGTTCAGTGAAGATAAAGAATATTGATGAAGATAAGACCTCCTTTGTTTTGAATGGGAATCGATTGAAAGTCTATCATAATCCCTTGTCTAAAGAGGATTTTATCAAACAAGTTCTTCAGAATTCAAAAATGCAATTGGTAAGCAAGAGGGGTTCCCCTCCTGCTAAACCACCACTGTAAGTTTTCGTTGTGTGATTTGATTTAATTTTGTACATACATGTATATATATATAGGTGTTTGTTAGATAATGATTCTTTTGTGGTGTTGCTAACAAAGGAATAAACCGATTATGATTTGATTTAATTTTGTACATACATGTATATATATAGGTGTTTTTTAGATAATGATTCTTTTGTGGTGTTGCTAACAAAGGAATAAACCGATTATGTACTCATTTAGATAATAAATAAATATGACGTTTTCCAGAGGAGAGTTTATATCTTTACCCAACCCTGATAGCTTACTCATGGGAAAGGGACCAAAAGGAGTTTTCTTTAAGTTTTTTAGACTCCTAAAAATTGAGAACACAGGTGAGCACTAACTGACCTGGGCTCGAGAAAAATCCACAGGACGATATAAGGAGTTTTCTTTAAGTTTTTTAGACTCCTAAAAATTGAAAACAATGACGAGCACTAACTGACCCGCGCTCGAAAAAAATCCATAGGAGAGTATAAGGAGTTTTCTTTAAGTTTTCGAGACTCCAAAAAATTTAAAATACGGACGAGCATTAATTGACTTGGGCTCGAGAAAAATCCACAGGATAGTAGTAGTTAGGATCTGGTTTTCAATAAAATGGGAGTGGGAATGAAAACAATGGCTTGTTTGGTTCCAAAAGAGGAGATTCTTCACCTCTAAAGGGGGATGCCCATCTGAATTTGCCTTCTTGTTATAGAGATTGGAGCCCAATCATTGAATTCTTTTGCCTCATTTTTTACTCCCGTTGCAATTTCAGAGTTTCAGTACCAGTGTGATGTTTGTTGTTTTACCTATATGGTCCCATAGTAGAATAAATTTATGTGTTCTCCTCCATAAGCAGCAACAGATGCCAGTAATCACTACAAAATGCAACCTACAAAGTTCCAGTCTACAGAATCCGCCACCAGGTACCTTATCAAATTTTCATTCGGTACCAGAATAAAACATCTATGTTGTTCTGGTACTAGATAACATCTCTGTGTTGTTCTGGTGTTGCAAATATTTGCCTCTATGTTCATACGGTACTGGACAAGTCTACGTGTTGTTCCGGTACTACAACAATATTCACCTCTGTGTTCATTCGATATTGGACATAACTCTTTGCATTGGTCCGGTACTGAAACAAATTTTCTATACTGGTCCAGTACTAAACGACAATGTTGTGGTGATCCGGTACCGAATCTGTAATCTGATATTGACGAAGAGGATTTTGGTAACATTGTTCTTGATCTAGATTTAATGGTTTGAATACATTCCGAGGTAATATAGAGGTATGGACTCAATGTTTATTCCTTTTTATTAAAAATCACATGAATTTTGCATTTTCAATATAGTTACCCTCACTTTCCCTTGTCATTTTGGAATCAATAAACCTTCATATCATTATTTTCCGAAGTTCTTCATGATTCCCCTAGTTTCGAAATCAATGATAATGTACAAGACTCTCTTTATAAGGTGATCGTCCAGTATGACATATCTTGTCAAAAATTCCCATCTGTATGATGAAAAAACTATGATTATACCACTTCCTATGAACTCATGTTGTTTAAACTTATGACGTCGAATGTTATCTAATGATGCATTTTGGTCACATCCCCCATATTCATCGTAATCATTGCGAAACTTGGTAAGAAAGGTATGTGATGCTACTTGTGGGTATGATCGTCACCTTATCCATGAACATGATCTTGAGTCATGATTTCTGAGTCCTTCCTTACCTTGCTATCATTTCAAAGAATTGGCTGTTGTCCTCTTGATTTCATTATACAAGCTCTTCTGGATGGCTCCGCCATCCAGATGAGCGTTAATTAACCATTTTTTCTGTTATACACCACTTGATCCGCTCCTACTATCCCGTTACTCTACCTTCATCACCCTGTTATCGTAAGTGTTATGTCCAGTACCAAACCCCCGCCTAAGTTTCATTGCCTATATTTGTTTTAAAAACCCATTTTTTAAGCCGACATGGGGGTTGACAGGAACGAACCAATGTTTCATATGTACAAAGAGACGAAGGAGTATAAAACTTGCAAAGAAAAATTTGAAGAGGTTGGCGGGGTTCCCTTCTTGGAAAAATTTAGAGGACATCATGATGGAGTATTTGTGCCTTCATCCAAAGTTATGATGGGGAGAGTGTCTAGTTGGGGGATCTGAAACTAACAATTACTGAAGCTACCATAGTCGAGGCGACCGGGTTACCTTCCACTGGAGAGATGTATTTCAAAGACATCATTGTGGACAAGGGAATCTATCAAAAAATAATGAAACCCGAGCACCTGGACCCATATTGGACGAAATGTTTCTCTATATGCTGGATCAAAGAGGAATATTGCACAATGCTTGTTTGCTTGCATAAATTTTTAACTTGCGAAGGGAGGTATGCAATAACATTTCTTTATCATTTAAGGCTTTAATTTCATTTTTAAGGAGGCCCATACATATAATTTACTCATTTCCTATGGATGAGTGTGAACAAGATGGCGAGGGGTGTTAAGTCTGCATCCAAGAAACCTGAAACTAGTATTTATCACCATGGGCTGATGAAACTCTTGGTTGTTCATGAATTAATAAAACGAGACATTAGTTGGAAGAAATTCTTAACAAAAAACTTTGCTCACCAGACTTCTAAGTCAATAGAAGGGAGTGTCACAGGGGAACATAGTAAAAGATTAGATAGAAAGAAGGGAGATAATATAAAGAAAGGACATAAATTTAGTAAAACAATGGATCCTGTTGGCCCTAGCTCACCACAATCTGTAAGTGAATTGAGAAAAGAGAAGACACTAGTTTTAGAAGAACAACATGCACCTGTGGTGGCACAATCATCCAATATCAAGAACATTCAACCATACTTTCCCACAAAAAGTAAAACTCAAATCAGTACGAAAAGGAGAAAAAAGAAAAGGTCTCGGAATGATGATGGGAAAGTTGCAGACACTATCCTCAAGGTAATTGTTGAAGTATCTCATGAGAAGGCTGGGGAAATTACAGAAAGTATTCCAGAAGGAGTTCTTGAAATACCTAAGGAGCAGGGTTGGGAAATTTCAGAGAATACTCCAGAAGTGATTGTTGAAATGCCTAAAGAAAAAGGTGGAGAAGTAAAAGAGACTCTTAATTGATAGTCAAATGCAAGAAGAAATGCAAAGAAAATAAAGGTAGTACTCTAGCACAATCCTCTAGCAGGAAGATCGGGAGTACATCAAAGGAAGAAGTTCCAGTCCCTACATCCAAGCCCTCTATCAGGAAGACCATGAGTACACTAGAGGAACACGTTCCAGTCTCTACATCCAAGACCTCTAGTAAGAATACCACGGGTACACTAGAGGAACAAGTTCCAGCCCCTACATCCAAGCCCTCTGATAGAAATACAAGGAGTGGAAAAACATAACAAATTCCAATCTGTCCACCTAAGCCCTCTAGAGGAAAAGTGAAGAAGGAACATGACAAACAAAGTCCAGTACCCAGTTCTGAGCCTAAACGAAGAGGAGGAGATTGTTTAAAGAAGAAACTCTTGTTCTTGTGAGAAAACTCAAAGAATTCCCAGGTCCAAGATGAAGAACCAATTGTAGTATGGTTAATCATGGGCCAATTCTTCATGTCCCTTCTTTTGCAGAAGATATGGTGGACATACCAACTTCACCAGAGAAAGACGAAATGTATGTAGCGACTGTTAGTGAAGTAGAGGAATTAGTGACAGAAACACTAAAGTACTTAAGGAGAGAAGTTGAAGCTAGGGAAGAGATAACATAGAAACAAGTTCAAGAACCAGCCAGCTCTCTGACCAAACATAGTTGGAAATGAAAGTTAAAAAGATTACAAAACATAATGCAGGGTTGAAGCAAGAAATAAAGGAGTATAAAGTGCTGGATAGGCATATCAAGAAAGAGAACACACATTTAAGGGAGAATAACTGCAGACTATAGGAAGAGCATGGTGAAGTATCTACCAAGTTGAATAAAGTTTGTGCCTAGTTCAGTATACACGAGTCATTAAGAGGGAGCTCAAGGATGAGGCTTCAGGGATGGATATCTTAAAACCAGGCAACTAATGTTCAAGAAAGGTAGAGGATCAACACCAGTTTTGAAATTTTGAAGACTGATTCAACAATGTTGAATGAGGACATGCAATGAATTAGGCATGGGGGAAATGTTGAGCCTCCTTTTTGTCACCTCCAATTGCCTTATCTTTCCCATATTGTAACCAATTTTGCCTAATACCGATGTGCTTTCTGCCTAGTTTCCTCATCAGACATGCCTTTAAGAAATTCTTGTGTACCCATGAGGTAACTGATGTTTAATCGTAATTTCTAGTGATTTATTAATACTTAGGACTAATATTTGATGTTCAAAGAAATTTCTAATCACTTTGCATGGTTCAAGCAGAATTCATGCTAATAGTTTTTTTGATGAGATTGTCCAGTACTTGTTGCCGAGATCATCCGGTACTCGTTGCTGAGGTCGTCCGGTACCTGTTTGTTACGTTCGTTCGGTACCATCTTGTATGCCTGTGTGCATTCGATACTTGTTTTTTATGCTCATCCGGTACCAGCTTGTATGCATGTGTGCATTCGGTACCTATTTGTTACACTTGTCCGGTATCAATTGTTACACTCATTTAGTACTGGCATGTATGCCTGTGTGCATCCGATACATGTTCCGAATTTCCAGGCTTGGTTTTTGGGACGATATTTCTCTCGATGAGTTCAAGGAATTCAGTTGGTTCGAACATTCTCTATTCATTGGAAGACACAATACATTTCATCACTCATGCACTTTGTGTCACGAGGATGAAATCGTTCCTTAAGAATCGCTATATCATCCAATTGTAAATATTATACAAACATTTGATGATTATCTTTGGACTTGGGTTGTAATGACTGCTTCTCTTCAAAAGAGAGAGCCTCGTAGATTATAGGATATAGAGAGAGAAATAAGAAAAACACATTTATGTTATAAGTCTTGTTTTGGAACAATTGTTAATTGTATCTCCATTTTATGAAGAAATGATATAATTTCTGTTATAGATTATATGTTTGTTCTTACACCTTCTCTATTGTAAGTTATATTAAGAGATGCCTTGTTGGTACGGCAAGGGCCCACCGAACCAACTACGGTAAGTCTCTTTATAATTAATTGTGAATATGGTTCTGATTTCCTCTGTGTGTGTGTGAACATAGTATTTTCAAATTTTGATTACAACATTTAATTCCTTCTCTGATATGTTTCAGCATTGCATTTGGTAACAGGTCTTTTGGATGTTTGGTAATTTTGAATAAGAGAAATTTGTGTATATGAGATCTCTGAGTAATGGTTTGACATCTTTGTGTGAGTGTGCAAGGACAATTATTTACTTTAAGTGCTTTAACGTTCTATCTAGACAAATGCTATAGTGTTGTTTCCACTCTGCATATCTAAGAACGGTTTGGATCTCTATCTTCCACTATACATGAACATATAATGGAGAATCCTACCATACTCAAATTTCTTCCCTAGAATTAATCAGGTATCACTTTGCATATAAATGTACAATTAAGACCTCCATCTCTCCCATACATGCGCTTACAATGGAGTGTTTATACTTTGCCTAGTAGTTCTTTTATCTTAGTTAAGTTTCCAGAATGTTAATGAGTGACTGTGTGGTTGTTATAGGAGATAGAATCATATCCCATATCCATCGCTCATGAGCCAACAATGAGCAAGATCTATCCCCTGAACAAGAATTTTGAGTTATACATTTGTTAATCAATTTTGATTTCTGGATTTTCAATTGTATGTGTGGAGTGTTATTTGAAAGCTGTGAAACAAAGTGTTTAGTTTCATAAGTAATTTTCTTACATAGACTATACTCAATAGATATAGACAATTATCTGTTATCGGTACATACAGTACATCAACTCTATTGATTACGAAACCGAATTGACATATTATATGATTGTAGTTTATTGGACATATAATTGCACCAACACCTCCTGAACTCACTAACTCACCATAGTGGTAGATGACCCAAGCTACATAAGCGATGTTCTTTGTATGTCGACTAGTGCCATTTGCAAACCCAAAATATATGGGAAATGATGATGCCATCTGTGCATTCAAACACAAAGCAAAGTATAAGAATTTGAGGAGAAACTCGTGCATGCAAAAGAAAAGACACACAAAGTCAAAAGTATATAGTACAATAATGTACAAAGCACACATGCAAGATATTCTATGCATAGTACTTCTTGAGGTAAAGCCCATTTCGTGGCTCACTGAGAGATATTCCATCGTAGTCTACTAACTCATATGTGCCTCTGTATATCACACATTTTATGATGTATGGCCCATGCCACATGGGTTCTAACTTTCCTTCCCCCACTTTGTCATGATCTTGATCATATACTAGGACTAGATCTCCTTCTGCGAAAGTGCAAAGTTGGATGGATTTATCATATTTATTTTTCATGCATTTTTCATATGTCTCATTGATGAGAGAAACACAACGATGGGTTTCATCCAACTTGGTTGGATATAAGAATCATTCCTCTTCAACAAAAGTGTGAGTTAAGAGTTCTACGGTGAGTGTCAACGAAGGGATGTCACATTCGATTGGTAGCACCACTTCTATCCCGTATACCAACTGGAAGGGTGTAAATCCAATTGCGGTTTTAACTAATTTTAGATAAGCCCTGAGTGAGGAGAAGAGCTGCAAGTGCCAAGAGATTTTGTTTTCTCCCACCATGAGTTGAAGCATGGTCTTCAGGACTTTGTTGATGGCTTCAACTTATCCATTTTCCTGAGGATAGTAGGGGGATGAGTTTTCATGGAGAAAACCTAACTTGATGTGAAATTCAACCATCATCTGGTTCTGGAAATGGTATCCATGATTAGTTACAATAGCTTGTGGGACACCGAATCAAGTGATGATGTGGTTAAAAACAAAAATTTCTGCAGTGCGACCATCATTAAGAAATGTAGGCATAACCTCAACCCATTTAGTGAAATAATCGACAACAATGATAATATAAACATGCCCCCCAGCTGAGGTAGGCTTACATTGCATAAAATCGATGCCCCATTTTGCAAAGGGGATGAAGGCGACAATGGGATGAAGTGGAGCAGGGTGGGTACATGCTTTCTTCTGAAATATCTCACATGGTGGACATTTTTTAATGGCCTCAATGCAATCTTTGAATATGGAAGGCCAAAAATAACCGACACATAAATATTTTTGGGATGTAGCCATCCCAGAAAGACGACCACCATAAGTTCCAAGGTGACAACGATTTAAAACTTCTTAAGCCTCTTCATGGGTTAAGAAACATCGTAAGATAGTATCAATTCCATGGCGGTACAAAGTGTCACCAATGATAAGGTAGCGCTTTGAATGGTGTCTAATGCGACGTCATTCATCACGTGAAATGCTAGGTTGAAAGCGTTGGGTTTGGAGATAGAGAAGAATATCTCCATACCATGGTTCAGACGCACTAATGAGGAACAAGGATTCATCAGGAAGAGAATCACTGGGCTCAGTATCCTCATCAGTATGGGGAAGATCACAAATTAATTCTATAAATACCAACGATTTCTTAGCCTTGGATTTGGAAAACTCGAGATCGAATTCTTGGAGAATGACATTCCATTTTGAATATTTTTCCCCAACTACTTGACAACTCAAGATGTGGTACATGGGGTTCGAGTCTGCGATGACCATGGTAGTGCATAAAAAAATATAGTGGCGAAATATTTGGACGACAATAATTGCTGCCAAAGACAACTTTTCAACATGTGAATACCGAAGTTCGAGACCTGATATACTTTTACTCAAATAATAGTTCACATATTTGGTGTCGTCATCATCCTCTTGGACTAACACCATAGTAATAGTGGAAGTAGAGGAAACCAAATAAAGGATATATTCTTTCGCATAATTCGGTGGGTGCAAAAGAGGTGTTTTCGTTAAGGCATGATTAAGAGCATCAAATGAATGCTGAGCGGTTGCATCCCAGATGAAAGGGGCATATTTCTGCAACAATATCATGAATCCTTTAGTGATTTTGGCGTAATTGAAAATGAAATGAAAAAGAAAGTTTTCATTCCCTTGCAAACTTTGTAGTTGGGTAAGATTGTTGGGAGTAGGTAAAGTGAGAATGGCTTTGAATTTTAAGGGATCCACCCTAATCCCATCTTTAGAGACTATGAATCCAAGGAGTTTCCCCGATTCAACACCGAACATGCATTTATGGGGGCTCAAAAGTATGTTGTAAAACAAACATTGAAGAAATATGGCTCGTAGGTGACCAATATGGTCTCGTCAGCGAGTCGAGTGAGTGGCTAGGTCATCAAGATAAGGTTCAATAATATGTTTGATGTCGTGGAATGCATACGACATGGCCCATTGAAAAGTGGCTCCAACGTTTTTTAAGGCCAAAAGGTAATTTACAATAAGCGAAAGTCCCCCAAGGGTAGATGAAGGTTATTTTATGTTGAACAGCTGGTAAAATGTTGATCTGGTTATATCCAAAAAATCCATCCATAAAAGAGAAAATGATGCTTCCAGTGCAATTATCGATAATTTGGTCGATAAAGGGTGTAGGGTAATTGTCCTTGGGACAAGCCTTATTAAGATCCCGATAATCGACACAAATAAAAATGGTCCCTTGTTTATTAGTAACCAGAACAATGTTGGAAACCCATTCAGTCAGAGGGACGTGATAGAAAAAAACATATTTCAATAGATTTTTTACTTTTGCCTTGATTGTCGCAGTTTTCTTAGGATGAACCGTGTGAAGTTTCTATCTCATAGGTTTAACTCCCGGGTAAGTTTTGATTTCATGCACAACGATCAATGGATCGATCCTTGGCATTTCTTCATAGATCCAAGTGAAGATGTAATGAAATTATTTAAACGAGGCGTTATAAGTTTCAACTTCTTCAGTTGAAAAATTTGCACCTAGTTGTATGTTTTCCACAATACCTTCTTTAATGGATATTTCGACAGTAATCGTGGAAGAGATGTTTTCCAAATTCCCCTCGGAGATGGTATCCTGAGTGAGTATTGGAGATTAGAAGGAGTTGATGATATCGCTAGGAAAGATAGAAGAAATATCTTTCTCCATGTCATCCAGACTAGGAAGAAAAGATGAACAATGGTGGTTGTCATCCCATGGTGGCTCCTCGATACTAATCATTTCCATAATAGATTCATTCGATGGAAAAATATGTAGGATGTAATCAAAAGTAGAGGATAGGGAATCTAACCAGGATGGTAATGAGTATGTAGTAGACTCCAGCAGATGTTGGTCGTCTAGTGAAGGAGAGGTAGACTGGATGGTGTCATATTCAGTCTTTGCAGGACTAAGTGGCATGGTGTTACCTAGTGTATCAAATTCTAAGGGACTAGGCACGATCCATGGATCAAATGATTCGAAGGATTGATGTGCCATAGTCAAGATCATATTAACCATTGCGATGTGTTGTGTAATGGGAGGAAGAGGTGTGGAAAAGGTACCCATGAGTCAAGAGTATTTCAAGATACCTACCCCAACACTTTCATAAGTGATTTTTGAGTCTCCCAGAAAAGGAATGTTGTTGTTCATTTGAGTGCGAGATTCGGGGGTGTAGTAATATAACTGATCGATGGTCATGATTTTACCTTGATGAGGGAATTTGATGCATCAAAAAACTGATGAAGTGACGATAGTCATAGCATAGAACCAAATTCTCCCTATCAACAAGTTATAATTGAGGGGAGCATCGACTACTTCAACATATACAGAAACAATTTTTCCTCCCAATTGAATGAATAAGGATTGTAATAATCCATGAGGTCGGAAACCTCTTCCATTGAATGCTCATAAAATGGTGGGAGATTGATTAATACTAGGTGATTTAAGGCCTTTCCAACAAGCCAAGGACATGACACATGTGGATGCCCCCTCATCCAAGTTCGTACGATGGATATGATGATTACGGAAAACGACATCGATTTGGAAAGTGAGTTGGTGAGAGAGTTGTGATTTAAAGTTATCTAGGTTAAATGCCATAGTATTGGATGACTCAGGATCTATAGCTCTGATGGCTGCCAAGAGAGTCCTATGTTGGCTAGGGAAATGCTGTAGAACTTAGAGAGATAACATAGCGCAAGGTGCTTGAGCCAAATCTTCAACGATGTTGTAGGTTTGAGTAGCACACAAGTTAGGATTAAAGGTCGACTTTCGAACTGTTCTCTTGGGTGGACGTAGAATAGAGTCAAAGCTAGGTTTCTCAATCTGGAGTGATCCATATGGAGGAGTAACTATAGTGGGCGATGAATCCGATGTAGCACCATTAGTTACTTTCTCCTTATCAGGTTTACTTGGAGGTGTGTCATATGTCATGGTATGAGTGGTCAAATCTGTCCCATTAAACATGTAAATGTGTGCACTCGATGAAGCTTTCTCGTTAGGAGGTTGATTTGGATTACTTCCCATTGGAGGGGAAGTGGTTTGTGAAACCAATGACTGCTATTGTGCAAAAGGATGTGTCAATAAAATGGGTTGAGAATTTCCCTTAAAATTTTTGGCAACTTCATCCCGATGAGGAAAATATCGTGTGTAGTGACCTTCACCACAAATGAGACATATAAATTTCGATTTTTATTTTCTGTTTGATTATTTTTTTTCTTGGGTTTATTCTTAGTTTTATTTTCCCCTGTTGACTGTTGTGGAGAAGAATATTGAACTACATTCACCTCAGATATTTGATTCAGGGTGGATTTTAATGAGAGAGCAGTCGATCTGGTAGCAGGGGCAATGACTGAACGATTAGTCATGCCAATCGACTGTGAACTGGACCAGGTTTTGACGGAACCAATAACTCCATTCACATGAGCGATGGAGGATGGTTTTGATGGGTTGGTTGATGGATGGGGAGCATTTGGAATTAATTCTTAAAAAGTACTGGATTGGGAATAAACCAAGTTCATATACTATGCATGAGAAATGGCTTCCTATTCTATAACGACACCACCCATGGCTACATCACGAGCAATAGGAGTTAAAAGAGATTTGGTGAACCATTCAACTAACAATTGGTCAGGAATGGTTTCTTTGATCAATCATCGTCATCGTCTCCATTCATGAATATGATCAGAAATGTCTACGGAGTTGGTTTGACAAAGGGAGGTCAAAATTTTCATGTCGGTTTTGTAGTGGATAGGTAATTAGAAGTGCATGAGAAAATCCATGGAAAGTGAATTAAAATCTTGAAAATTACCACGTTGTAATTCAATGCACCATTTTTCCGATGTACTCGTAAGTGTATGCTGAAAAAGACGTAACCTGATAGATTCATCCATTAGTGAATTTGATGAGCACCATAGATGAAATGTCATAACATGGTTATTAGGGTCTTCACCAGGTTTTTCGTCAATTTTCAGAATATCAGAAGGTAACTTGGTAGGAATGAATGACCAAAAAGGGGAGTGTAATATGTGATAGTTGGTTAATCTTGACAGATCCGTTAGATATATAGTAGCTAAGAACGGTATCTATCGATTGACCTGTGCATGATACTAGTGTGGCATAGGAACACCAGTAGGACCATAAACTGGTTGTTGTGGATAGTTGTAGCCAACAAGTCCTCCCATATGCTATTGATGTTGGCCAACAAATGTATGATTCATCTATTGAGGAATGTGCATAGAAGGAGAGGGGAAACCCATTTGGCCCTGGGGATGATAACCAGTGTAACCCGGGGGAGGATAGTTTTCTTGATTAGCTTGAGGTAGATAACTAATTTTCCCTTGAGGAGGGTAACTAGGTTGTCCTTGAGGAGGGTAAGGATTTGTCCCTTGTGGAGGAAAAGATGATTGACCTTGAGGACCCCAAGTGGGATTCGAGACTCCTAGGAAAGGTTTTCTAGAATGTAGTCCAGAAGGATTGGGATTTGGTATTCCTCCTTGCAGGTTGGGGTTCAATGTCCCTCCCTAATGTGGCTGATGAAACTGACCTCCCTGGGGTGGTCCCCAAGATTGTGGGGGTTTTTGGTGAATTAAGGTTGATATTGTCCCCCTACCATTGGTTGGGAAGCAACAGGGATGTGACCGGTAAGAGGGGGTTAACCCCCAGTCGAATTTTGTATGTTGGAGGACGGTTGCCCCCCGAGAAGGATTTGTCCACTAAAGGGGGGTTTCCCCCCAGTATTTTTTTGTCCCACATTTGGGTCTATTTGTGTGGTAGGGTTTTGCATTCCGTGATGTGAAGATGTCCCAACATGATTCTGTAGAGTATACAAAGCTGTAGCTTGAAGAGGGATAGGATGTGTAACTGTCAAGATACTTTGGAACTGACTAGGTAACACGACTCATGTTTCACTTTGAACTTGGCCTGAATTGGTAGCAATATTGACTATTGGTTCCACAGGATGGTTGATAGGCTGACTTGATGGTCCTGACTCTGTACTGACGGTGGTAGAGGTATCTGGAGGGTCAAAAGGTGGCTGACTAAAATTAATTTTTTCATAAAGGTCTCGTCCTGATGGAGTTCTCCATATAGAACGAACATGAGTTTGTTGTAGATATACCATTTTAGTAGAACGAACAGGGGTAGTGTATTCTTCATTAAAATTTGATTTTATATGGACTTCATGGTAAGCTAGGGTAATGTTCTACTACAATGTTACCTGAGGAGTCCAATTGTACAAGGAGTGGATCGAGAGGAACTAACAAAGTCGAGTTAACAGGAAAGATGGAATCTTCCTGAATCGTAACTAAAGCTCTCTCAGGATTTGCAAGCAAAGGAGTAGCAACACTCCCAACGTCTGAATGATTTTCAACCTCTTCATGGTAAATTTCTTTAGGCGAGTTAGGAGGTAGGCGTTCATAGCCTTCTGGAGGAAACCCTTGCATCCTACGTGATCTATGAAGACCTTTATTAGCCACAACACTAATTTTTAAGGACAACTTGAAGCAAACAAAAAACACTCACTAAAAAATATAGAAAACCAAAAAGAAAACAATGCCTTCTCTCAATGAACGTACTAGTTGGTGATGAAATCCAACATCATGTGATCAAATTGATAAGGGGCTAGGATATGAGCGGGTGGAACAATTACATTTTTGACTTACTTAACATAATTACACCTTGGTGTAGGTTCCCTCATGGTTTTACCCGTGGGTTACCCTCCAAAGAGCCCGAGTGATTTTGACCAACCTCTGTTCCAGGTACAACAAAGACTTCCCTTCACCTTCACCCTGTATTAATACCCTAAATATTATGGCTACTAAGGGTACCAACTCACATTTAGCCTTTGGGCAGGTACAGTCGACAATCGAGTCCGAATGTATGGGTAGGATATCAAGTCCAAAATTCTTCAAGAGAACTAAGGACAAATGGATCAGTAAATTCTAGAGGACCCCAAACGGATTTGGAATTCACGAAGCTCCGAGACCAAATGAAAACAATTGATCCTTAAGAAGAACCCCCAATATACGATCGTACTATTACGATTGGTTAAGTCTCGGAGGGATAATCTCCGAGCTCTCCTGCACACGACCTCGTGTTTAAACCATGTGTGAGAGGGGGATAGCATTTATGTTTATATAGAAGTTGGATTTACTCTCCCTATCATAAGATTCTGCGTTTTTCTTGAATTCTTTGGAGAGTTATTCTCATAGCTATTCCAAATCTCTAGTCCTAGTGTATTGTTGGTGTAAAGATATAAAAAACAAAAGTTTCTAGTTTAATTTTAATTAGCGTTCATTTTCATGGTTGTTCGTTACACAAACATGAATGATAGTGAAACTGATGATGTTTGATACTTGACTCCCAAAAAGATGAAAAGGATGAGATGAACAATTTCTTTTCAATGAACTTCTAGCTATAGGAAGGAGAAGAATAAATTTTTTTATATGATTTTGTGCTCAACAAGAATTCAAACAATTGCCAAATTATAAAGAAAACCTTTCCAATATCCAAAACCAATGCATACAAGTATTTCTTTGTTTGATTGCAAATGTAAATTAAGATGTTCATCTAATGCTTTGTTCTTTCACTAATAATGAAAAAGTTCACTACTGTAATTTGAAAAAGAGGAAGCAAAAATACACAAACAAATACACTTTGAGGAGAAAATAAGAAACCAAAAGAAGAACAAATTGTCAAACTATTCACTTAAATGAAAAACACTAAAAAACAAATAATCACACTTAATAGTCTTCTGAAATTGAGTAAGGGATCAAAGACAAGGAAAAAAATACTATGATCAATGGACTTCCTTATGAAAACCTCTAATCAATCAGATAATTGAAAAGAGAAACAAAAAGAAACCAAGTTTGGAAAAAAATGGTTGATTTTGCAATAAGGAAAGGCAACGCAAACTCAATCAAGACTAAGAGAGTGAACAGTACCAATTTTGAGTCAAATAGAGAACAAGATCCAACAAAACAAGATCTGAGTCAAAGAAAAATGTCCAAGGATTATGCCCAACAAAAAAAATTTCTGCAATTTTTCATAAGAAGAAAAATCGACGCTCTGGTAACCAAATCACCAGAGCGCTACAACGCTACCTAATACACTATGGGGGAGCACCGATTAAGAAACCATTGCTCTGAATTAAACTGGAGATGGGTGCTAGTCTCGAGAAAAGTTTTAGAAAAACCCAAAAAACTCAAAAACTCAGGGAAATTCAATCAGAGACTTTGTGAGACAAATTAGCAAAGATGAAAAGATGTAAGGATAGATTAAATCAACAAACTAGATCTAAAGATAGGCAAAAGGCATGGAAAAACCAAGGAAAGAACAAAACTAAAAATTGGATCCCCAATGGAGTCGCCAATTTCTGTTATGGAAATATTCCCCTACGTACAAGTGAACTTTCCCTTGGAGTACATACCCCTCTACCAAGACAAAAAATTACCTTTCGACACTACCATTCGTATAGATTAATTATGTCCATCGAAAAAGAGAGAAGGAGGGATAGTATGATGTACCTCACTTTCGAAGTTTGTCTAATCTGCTTCAATCCGTGAGTTCCGAACAATACCTACAATGGATAACACGAGACAAACAACTATCTCCTACTCTAATGGATTAGACAAAAATGATCTATCTATGAAGATTAAAAAAAGTATAGACAAGTACATGTAAACACATACTAGAAGGAAACATGCCAAGTATATTGATGATAACTTTAAAAAGACACTTGCAACCTTCATATGATGTTGCAACAACCTCTTCAAGTCCTCCTCGTCCAACCCCTTGCTCGAAAGATCCACGATCATAATAACAATGCTTTGCTGATGTTATCCTCTTTGTTCACCATGAGAATGCCTCCATTCATAGGATTTGAGAGGCTCAACCAACTTGGTTATATTTGGGATTAGTTGAGGATATGCCTCCAATAGTTGTGATATCTCCCTTAGATGCAACCTAAGGGTTAGATTCGAGCCAAACTAACTCGATTCATTCATATCTATCCTTAGAAGAAAAAGGGTTTTCTTCCAATATTTTCTCAACCAATTCGACCCTCTTTTACAATGGGCAATAGAGCGCTACAATGGTCCCTGCTAGATTGAGAAAGAGCGCTAGCGCTCCCTGTATATGAGCAGAGGAGCGCTGATCTTCCCAAAAGTTGTCAAGATGACCAATTCTCATAGAAAAACCTTTGTTTTGACTGTCTGATGATAACGCTTCTTCTTCTAACATGTTTTTAGGGGTTGTATCAAGTGTTTTCAAGGTGTCGTTCGCGATGCGAAACTTACGTGATGAGAATGAAACACTTACGACACTTCGACAAAAGTGCAACACTTACGACAATGAGAATATGGCATTATCGAAGTGAGGAATTTTGATGTGTAACACACATCCACAAAAAATTACCAAGTGTGCTCGGCCCCATATATTCCAGATTCCTCTCTGGAACTTTGCTCCCAGTAAGTTTCCTACCAATGTTTGACATGGGGGAGAGCCTTGAAGAGTGCGGAGGTGATCTTTTCGCTATCGAAAAAATTGTGAACAAAGAAATAACCTTCTAGCAGATTCAACCATTTTTCTAAGGCATCCACATCTATCTGGCCTTCAAATACGAGAATATCAAAATTAACTTGAACCTTGAAGGGACAGGTTCCTCCAAAGTGGCCTCTTGATGAAGATGTGTCTGTTGCTATCAACAAGCATTGAAGGATGTGGGTAAAATTCTCCATCATTTCATGCCTCTGTCACGCGAGAGCTTGCTCAAGCAACATGTTAATAGAATCTTCTGCTCCACTGTTTTTCTTTTCTGCCACCATAGAGGGTTTCTTGGGTGTGCGAGAACGATTGTCCTCAAGAGAGACAATATCGAGACCCAACTTGCTATACTCGGACCTCATTGGGGACATGCACTTAAAAACGATCAAGAGCAGCCTGCTCTTATACCACTAATTTAGATTATTTTCGGAACGAAATGAAAGAAGAGATATTACAATGAAATGCACATAAAAAATTCCAGAAACATATAAATACAACAATACATGATTTCCATTAATGAAATAAATTTACAGAGAATGTAAAAATACAGAGTACAAGTCTCACTAGAATGGTGGCATCTTTATCTCCAAGAAGAGATGTGACAGCTACGCTCATTCACAAGAAGATGATTACAATGAGGCTCTGAAGGCCTTTTTATGATAAAAATTAATGCCAAAACCCTAGACATCCAAAAACCTAACCCTAGGAGATGAAGCGCCAAAATTCATGTGGGCCCCGTTGGGGTAAGTTAGTACATCAACTTCCCGAGGTCGTAACTTTTACATACGATCTCTGTTTTAGGTGCGTGATAGCCCATTGGAAAGGTATTTTTAGGCGTGTTATAGCTCATTGGAAATGTATTTTTGAGAACTATACATTATGCCATAAAACTCTGAATTCGTCTACAGTTTGACTGAGGCAAGCCAAGAAAACACTGTTTAGGGCCCCAAACGGCCCTGGAAGTACAAAAAGATGTACTAACATGGAAACTTCCAAAATAAGCCAGTTGGAATAGGTGGGCAGCCACCAATATCCTCCTGGATTTTGTGTAGGGCTGCAGAACCCACAATTACAAAGAAGTGTCCCCATTACAAAGAAACATGTTGAAATGAAAACTGTCAAGATGAACCAATTGAAATTTGGAATGGGTGGGTGGCCACCAATATCCACCTAGTTGTAAGTTCCAAATGGATTTACAAGACAAACCACTTAGCATATGGAAGTATCGATAAATACAAGGCAAGGTTCATGGCTCATGGATCCTCCTAGAAAGAAGGAATAGATTATGATGAGACATTTTCTCCTGTGGCGAGGTACACTTCGATTAGAGCTATACTTGCGATAGATGCAATGATGAAATGGAAGGTACATCAGATGGATGTGAAGACAATATTCCAAACTGGTGTAGTGGAAGAAGAAGTGTACATGGAGCAACCACAAGGATTCAAGACACATGACAAAGAAAATCATGTCTGCAGATTGGAGAAATCCTTGTATGGGTTGAAACAAGCACCTAGGGCATCGTATGGTAGAATTGATAGTTTTGTGATGAGATTGGGCTTTACCAAGATTAAAGTAGATCTTAATATTTACTACAAGGTTGATGATAGTGGACTAGTGATATTACTATTATATGTGGATGAATTGTTTCTAACAGGGGATGAGAAACTCATCATAGAGTGCAAGACAAAGCTTGCATCTGAGTTCAAAATGAAAGACCTGGGCATGATGCATTACTTTTTGGGTCTATAGGTGTGGCAAAAAATGGATGAGATTTTTCTGTGCCAAGGAAAATATGCGGTAGAAATCCTGAAGAGATTTGATATGATGGATTGTAAATCCATGCCCACAACGATGGTGACGAACCTGAAGTTATTGAGTGATACTTCTTCAAACAATATTACCAACTTAATGAGAACTTTACCGAGTTCTCATTTTTTCAAGGGTCACATTTATTACCTCGTTTTTAAAAATGGTGCTACCGGTAGCACCCCTCTCCCTTTTTAAGTGGTATTTTGATATTTTAAATTTTCCGATCCATGATATTTCCACAATATATTTTTTAAATGCTTATTTTTATCTATTTTCAAATTTTTTTTTTTTCAACGGTGTTTTTAGTCATTTTCCATACTTCTTTCAATCTTAAATTTTTTTTTTACCATTTACTTTTTTGAAATTAATATTTTTCATATAATTGTGTCTCCTTAATTAATTTATAGTTCCATATTTTTAAAATATAGTGAAAAACATCATTTTTAACAAATTGTTTACCTTTACTTCAATAAATAAAAAATAATTATAATTAAATAACACTATTTTTGAATATTTAACAAAAAAAAAAATAATTTTATTTTATTTTTATATATTAAAAACTAAAAAAACTAAGGAAAAGAAAACAATTGAAATTAATAAAAGAAAATTAAAAAATTTAAAAGAAAATTTATATTAAAAAAAAAGAAGAAAAACTTAAAAAACTAAAGAGGAAAAAAACAAAAAAAATTAAAATTGTATATAAAAATTTAAAAAAAAAAGAGAGGAAAAAAAATAAATTTATGACCAAAAACACTTTAAAATACTTAAAACAACAACAACAAAACTATATATATATATATATATATATATATAATCTGAAAAATAAATTATTTTATACAAAATTGAATTTTTTTTTAGAAAATCTTAAAATTACCATATAAATATATATATAGATAACAAATTATAAACTATATATAGTTTATATATAATATGTAGTTTATATTATATATAATATACATGGTAAAAGTGGGCAAGAGGGACGATGCCATACATCACCTCTTTTACCCTCCCCATGATATATATACTCTATATAGTATAAACTACATATTATATATATAGTTTATATATAATATAAACTATAGATATAAACTGTGGACCATCTTGTTACCTTTAGGATCATTGTAGAGGAGTTCCACAATACTAAAACCAATCTTTTTTGTTGTTTTGTTGACTTCAGAAAAGCTTTTGACATGGTTCCTAGGAAAAACCTTTGGAATAGGTTGGAAGAGATAAAAGTGCCTCTCGAGTTGAGGGTTACTACAATAAGGATGTATGAGAACGTTATTGCTAAGTTTAAAAACACTGAGGGCTGGTCAAAAGAGATTAACTGTAATATCGGAGTTAAACAAGGTTGTCCCTTGTCCCCTACCCTTTTTGGCATATACATTGATAAATTAGAAGAATGCTTGGAAAAAGCAGGTTGTGTCAGCCATACTCTCACTGGTATAGTGATCAATCTTCTTCTTTATGCCGATGATATCATTCTTATGACAAGGAGTCCCCATGATCTTGAAAACCAACTAAGAATCCTCAAGGATTTTTGCTCCAATATGGGTATGACTGTTAATACTGATAAGACTAAGGTCATGATTATTAAATCCAATAAGATCCCTTATGATAACTTGGTATATGACAACAACAACTTGGAGGAAGTGACTTCATACAAATATCTTGGAATTGATATTCACCACAAGCTTAATTGGAATTATAGCATTGAGAAAATGATTATTGGGGGATGGAAAGCTTATTACGGGCTTGAAAACAATTGTAAATCAACTGAACTTTGGAGTTGGGATAAGAAGAAACTCCTCTTTGAGACTTTTGTTACACTTGTTATTCTTTATGGATGTGAAGTCTGGGGTTGTAGTATCTCTCGTGAATATTGGAGAAAGATAGAGCAAATACAAAAGAATTTTATAACCTATAATCTCAAAATTAAAGGAAATATGCCCTATCCCATCCTCCTCATAGAAACAAGCCTCTCCCCCATTGAGAGCATGGCTATGACTAGATACCTAATGTATAAGAACAAGTTAAACAACATGGAAGACAAGAGGCTACCTAAAATTGCTTCCAAATCAAGTCATAACCACCATCGACTCAAGCGAGGATGGCATAAAGACTCCCGGTCTTGGATAAACTATTGGGGAATCATGGAAGAAACCATTTTACAGAATAAAGATACTTTTAAAAAAAACGTCAAATCAAAATTTAAGGAAAAAACGTGGCGTGATAAAGAGTTAGAGGAAAAAAGAAAATTAAGGTATTATAAAGATGTAATCAACCATAATCTAGAAGATCAAAATTATCTATCTGTTTTGCCAAGTGTAAAGAAAAAAATAAGCATTGCTAAGATAAGAACAAATTCTCACGAGGTCCATAGTGAAACTGGGCGTTGGTCAATTCCTAAAACGCCATGCGATGAAAGAGTGTGTCACCTTTGTGACACTAAGAAGGTTGAAGATGAAAATTACTTTCTATTAGATTGTCCAGCCTATACCCATATTAGATCTCATTTTCAAAATATTGATCACACTACCAACCTTCCTAACCTCTTAACTCAGCAAAAGTATGGTGAGCCTAGAAAGCTTCTCTTAATGCTTTTCGAGCACAAAAACAAAATTCTAAAGAATCACAAGTAATCACTTACCCTCTTAAGGTTTGATAAACCAATTAGATCTTAGTGGATGTTAATCATCATCATCATCATAATATAAACTATAAATATAAATATATATTATATATAGTTTATATATAATATAAATTATATATATATATAAATATATATTATATATATATATAAATATATATTATATATAGTTTGTATATAATATATATAAAACTATATATTATATATAGTTTATATAATATATAATTTATATAATCTATATTATATATAAACTATATAATTTATATATAATATATATAATATAAATTAAATATAAATTATAGAAAATATAATTTATATTATATATAAATTATATATTATATATAAATTATATAATTTATATATAATATAAATTATAGGAAAAGATAGCTTCTTTATCTTTTACCTCTTTTTATATGTAGTTTATATATAATATAAACAAAATATTATATATATAATTTATATTATATATAAACTACATATTATATATAAATTATATATAATTTTTTTATATAAGGTATGTTTTTATTTTATTTTTAAATTTTAGATTTTTTTTAAATATATTTTTTAA